>VDFB02067375.1:0-31792 GCA_007258455.2 Sequoia sempervirens
GTAGAAACTTTATACATATAAAAATATGATAAATGTGTGATTATTTTTCTTTTTGGAATCTATAAATTTTTGATGTACTTGGCTATATAATTGAGATGATTCACTCATAATGTAATGATAAAAATTTAGTATGTATCAAAGAAATATTTATGAGACATCAAGCTACCATTCTACATAACTCTCATGTAAATAAGAATATTATTTTATTTTAACTAAAGAAATTGTGTGTACTCTAGATCTTAAATTACTAATTAATTTTGAATAATATACTTATAATTTAAAATAAAAGCATCCTTTGTAACATGGAATAGATAGGTTAATTAATGAAATAAAATATGTTTTTATATTAAGAAAAAATTACAAATATATGGACCTCATACATTAAGAAATTGACTAAGACAACTCTGTATGAGAATTAAAATGAGAATAATTTATATACGTTTTTTCAATAATTAACATTAGAAATTAATACTTGGATCGTATTGTATAATCACACTAGAAACCAACAATGGAAGATTGAGAGTGTCAACTAAGAATTCCACCTTATAGATAACATTCATACTAGAAGCCAACAACTAAAGACCAAATTTCATAAGTAAAGTTCATGTGTTATATATCAAGCCTTTGAGGGGTCCACAAGTACCATGAGCCTTTTGAAATCCTTATCCATCTAAATGCATCCATTCCAAAACCATTGGGAGGTGGGTAGATCCCAAGCTCCTTAATTTCTTGTAGGAATTTAATCAAGAGTAGGACATTGTGACTTTGGCATGTAAATTTAAATCTAAATGCGCATCCAAAAATACAAATTCATATAACTAAATTTAATTCAAAAAGTGGGCCATCTATGGCCTTCTATAAACTTCTCGAAGATGTCATTCCCATAAATGGTAAATTAAAAGTTAAGTTATGACCTTCACCAAAATGACATGAAATTATCTTTCTAAGATGTGATATTTGCATAAATCCCTCAAAGAAATTTTTTAAGTAATTTTAAACACTCAAACAAATACATATATACTTCATTTATAAATTCTTGGAATATATCAATCCATCACAATTAAATTCTTAGGCATCATGCATAATATTTTTTATGTATTCACAAAGCCACCTAGGGTCTCATAAGACTTGAGTAGGTGAATACCAATATGCATATCTAATGGTGGGGTAAATGGAGGGGTATTAGGAGTAAGTTCATATATATCTATTACTTATTTTGCAATCCAATATATTGGTTAGAGAGGTTGCATTTGAATAGGAGTGAAGATAAGATCTATTAAAATATGACTCACCATCTTCTCTATTCTTAGGATTTTGGAGTTTATCAAAATATCCTTTGTCGATCTCAACCAATCTTTGCTTCAACTTCCAAATCATCCACACAATCCTCCATGAAATATTCAATATGTGAAACATAATTATGAGGAAGATACGAATAATCCTTGACATAGCTTTTTGTATCAAAGGATAATATGGTTCTATAATTTTAAACTATTTCCAATTTTGAAATCTAAATACAATCAATAATCTATTTAATCGAACAATAATCATAATTTTAAGGAAAACATAAATTACTTGAATCTTTTTAAGGTCTCTCATTAGATTCTACTTACTCTAGAACTTAAATTTAAAAAACAACATTAAAATCCACAAATCAAATGTCAAAGACATAATAAATTATTACAATATTATTTAAAATTTTAATTGTAATGAACATGTTATAGTAATAAATATTCAAAGTTTAAATCTATGAAAATATATAACCAAATGATCCGTAGTTTTCATCTATCATTTGTGATGAGAATGTTGAATATTATAATTTTTTAGGCCAATCTTTAGGCACTAATTCACCATTGTTAAAATGATCCTTAGTTTATTCATTGTTTTTTTCATGATTATAAATTTTTACAATTTCTATTAAACCAAACTCAAAATAATGGTATAGCTTAAGATTCTTGTCTTTATCCTACATTTGGGTCATGTTTGATTCTAGATTTATTATCATAATTAGAAGTTGTATAAATTGTTATTATATATTTTTTAACATATATAAAATGTATGGTTGGATTAGTGAGATATTTATAGTTCAAGTATGCAATATGAAGTCAAACTTTGTTAGATTTGATTCTTAATAAAGTAGTTTTAACAATTCAATTTATAGCTTTATGCAATCTATAATTTTAAATAGTTTGATGGTATCTAAACTTTATACATATAAAAATATGATAAATGTGTGACTATTTTGCTTTCCAATCTATAATTTTTTGATGTTCTTGGCTATATAATTGAGATGATTCACTCATAATGTAATGATAAAATTCATCCTCATATGGAGGATTTTATATTCTCTTCCATTAAATTCATCCTCTTTATGAGATTCTTAAGGAATATTGATATTCTAGTGTGAATTCTCAATTTTAGACATATCTTAACTAGATAAATTTAGGTTCAATGAAGGCAATAGAACATTTTTTCACTTACATAATCCTATTTTGAAGTTCATTTATGTTAACAACTATTAAATTAGATATTTTATCCCCAATTATTTTCAAATAATTTTACACTAATCTTTGTTTTCTTATTCTTTCTTTCATTGTTTCATTTAAAATTTGAACCATTTAAGGATGCTATGTTATAGATTATAGTTCTATTCCAATTATTTTTAAATTGTTCAACCCTCTCATGGTCTAAATAATTTTACATTCAAAATAATGTAAGAAATTTATAAATTTATTTAAAAATTAAAAAATCTTAAAATAATCTAGTTTTAAATTAATTGAAAACATGGTTGGGCCCCTCTAATTTTGTGGAACTATTTCTTAAAAGCTAATTTAGTTGAATTTTATATAATAGGCAAAGGAAGCCACATATGACATTAAGACCTTCCTTGATGGTCTTTAAGTTATGACATTTTTAATTTCATTCATAGGTCTTGAGGTATTTTAAACAAAAGTTGTGTTTGGAAAAAGGTATTTGGTATAAACTCCCAAAAAAATTTAATGTTATATGTTTATGCTATTAACACATGAAATTTTGGGCCTTAAAATAGCCACATCATCGCCATATTTTAATACAAATGAGACATTGAGGCTTTATGTCACTTATAATAGATCTACAATTAGTTGATATAGCTCCATTTAGATCAATCCATATATCCTAATTTCTATCAAATCATAGGGTGTCAATTTCAATAATTACACAATGAAGCACATACGATTTTTCATTTGCTAGTAGAGGGAACTATCTTATTATGCCATTAAAATAAAATATGGGTCCTCAATACTTTTCATCTTTATTTTCCATCATTACATTGAACCTTATAAGGGACATCTTCATTGGCAATCATCTAATGCATAAAGACAACTAATGTCAAACAATAGGCAGGTTAATTTTATAAATAACTTAAAATAATTTATAACATGGGTAAACAGTAGAGTCAATCGCATAATCTATCATATACTTATCAATCAAATTTCATAGATCATGTCTAATATTCTAATGACTAGCTTTCAAATAAAAGCATCCTTCTAAATAAATTAAAGTGTTCAATTATGGTTACATATTACCAATTTTACTTCTTGTAAAATAATATAATCAATAGACTCGTTAGAAATTATATTTACAAGCTTATCATGATCTATCTCATTTTCTTCTCTTATTTGTGCCTTCAATAATGACTAGATTGATTTTACATGACCACCAATGTTAAGTAATGATGCTTTGTGTGCAATCTAGTTATTTAAATTTCAGAACTATTTTAGATTATGTTTTAAATTTAAATTTTAGAACTGTTTTAGATTATGTTTTGTGTGCAATCTAGTAATTTGAATTTTTTAAAATTATTAAAAACTATGATAGATGTTGAATTTTTTTTTGTTAATGGTATGAAAATATTATTGATGAGTAGATGAATTATTACAACTGTTTTAGATTTTTATTCCCTTTATGTAGATATATTATTTACCAAGGTCTCATTGCTCTTTTAGGTGTACATACATATATATAACATGGAAAATGGAGATCATGTTCCACCTCTAGATTATTTGTTTTCAAATACCACTAATGAGATTAAAAAATTGAGAGACTCATTAGCACAAGGTGCAAACCCAAGGATATTTTATGAACCATGCATGTCAATATTATATAGTTTAGAAAAACTAAGAGATGAACTTGAGAGGACTAGTGCATTTTCCCCAGATATAGTAGCTTCTATTCTTTCCTGCATGTGGGAAGAAGTACATGGTGATGTTCCCCTTAAACAAATACAGGATAGTGTGACCAAAGAAATGATAAAAAAACACTTGTTTTCCTTTTTTATCAAAATGTACGTAAGGTTAGGGGATAGCAAGTCACTAGATGTGTTGATCGTGCTATGGCTGAATTGATCTACCCATGATTTCTTGCAGCACATGGTCAATGCCCAAACAATGACCAAATTCCATTATATTTTGTTCAACAGTTGTATGCTAAGGTCCATTTGGGCCTCAAAGTCAACTACCTGGACACTCTGGAACCATATGTTGGTCAGGGGCGTGGCAGGATTGTCGATAGGCCCACCTATCATTGAGGAAATAGATCAACCCTAGTGTTTAGCGCATTGGTTGGCGAGAGGTCTCCTATTCTCACCCTAACTCTAGCCCCCATAGCAGATGAGGTTGTCGTTGCTTCCCAAAAGGAAGCAATTGACATTGTAGGTGACATTGCGACTGCCACCACTAGGATATTTGATGATTGTGTAGGTCAGCATTTGATGTCCATACATTCTCGATCCATGCCATTTTTAATACAATGGACCACCATGAATCCTTTTACAGCAGTCAACATCCCTACTCCCACACAACTTGATGCACAAGTACAGGAGATATGGCACGCAAGACTCTGCATTGTTTGGCTGAGGACCTGTTGGAGGCATATGCCCACATTGCATTAGACTATGGGATCAGTATAGAGCATGTCAGAGATCATTTGGCACACAAATTCCATTCAACTCCAAGATCCCATCACTCTCAGTCGAGCACTAGTGTGTGTTAGGATCCACCTATAGTTCATTTAGCAGTTGCACAGACTATGGGTTTTACTGATATGTTGATTGGTTCTAGTTCATCATCAATGCCATCTCACCTTCATAGTCCTCTACATTCATCATTTATGGCATGACATGGGATAGATCAGATGGATGTAGATGTTGATTCGTCGCTTGACCATTTGGTGGATATGGTGGAGGCGACCGTTTTAGAGGACTTAAGTCATCTGATATCAGATGATGTGCATGTATGTGTGCATATGCATGTTTCAATTCTTTTTTAATTCTTTTTAAATTTTTGTTTTAACTAGATATTCATGTAAGTTGATATATATGTATATATATTGTTACAGGTGGACATACCTCATGTCACTCCTAGCCTTGGTCCAGATCATGTACATGATCGACGTGACTCTGTGGATGAATCCGGTGCTAGTGGACATGTGAGTTTTAAATTTTTATATATACACGTGTATATGTACACGCAATATGTATGCATAGATCTAGATAGATATTTAAAAATACAAGTTCATTTAAAAATAACTTTCATAAATTTATTTAATATAAATTATATGTATTTAACACATTTTGTACATAATTTTATTTGCAGGGCTCAGCACATCCATCAGAGCAGGACCGTTCTCATTCAGATGGTCGTTCGACTAGGAGTCGACATTCATATTAGGCCCTACACACTAGATTTATGATCTTTACTACATGTATTTTCTTATATGATGATCTTTAGTATTCGAGATTTGATGATCTCTAACTTACATTTGCTTATATGATATACATACATTTGCTTATTTGTTGATCTTTAGTATTCAACATTAGATGATCTCTAATTTACATTTGCTTATATGATATGTACATACATTTTCTTATATGATATATACATACATTTGCCTCTTTGCTTATAACATGTGTTATGTTTATACATTGAATCTCTTTACATGTATCTACATGTGTTTGCTTATGGTTACATGTTTACATGATATATGTATGCATTTGCTTTAAATATTCAATATATATACATGTTTGCTTATTTGATGATCTCTTACAACTTACATTTCCTTATATGATATACATTTGATCTCTAGTAGAATTTTAGGAAATCAATGCCACTTTATAATTAAGTTCATTCATGTTGATCACAATAAATATTTTTTTAAAATGACTTAAGCAACATGAACCATTGAGTTGAGAACAAAATATAATCTTTTTGACAAGTAACTTGAAATTCAATTCAAATATAATTAAGAAAATTCAATTCAAATTATACCTCTATTATACATTTTTGACAAGTAACTTGAAATTCAATTCAAATATAATTAGGAAAATTCAATTCAAATTATACCTCTATTAATTAAACATTTTTGACAAGTAAAATAATTCTAAAATTACAAGATATGTTGTGGACACCTATGCATTAAATAACAACAAACTCCACAATGAAATAACTTGTTTGTTTACCACTTGATTCATTTAAACTAGGATCTAGTTATTCCATGTACACTAGAATAATTTTTTTCCCATCCCATACATGCAAATAAATAGAAGCTTATTTTGCATCATTTTGGATATCAAATTGCAAGATTAATTCACATTTATATCACTTGGAGCATAGATTTTGGAGAAGAGTTTTTTGCACATTTATCAAGGAGGAAAATATTGGAGAGGCAACTTTTCAATTTTACCAATCAAGGAAAAATTTGGAGGATAATTTAACTAAGTTGGTAGAGGACTTGTTTTGAGTCTTCTTTAAGTTGAAGAAGAAAATGGGACAACAAAGAAAAAGAAAAAATGCGTCTCAACGAAAAATTGTCAAAAGAAGAAGAACAGAAGAGGCTTGAACAAAACTTGGAAAATTATCATAGAAAGAAACAAGGTACATGATTGTTTCTTCTCTCTCTCTCTCTCAAGTGTGTGTTTAGGACTTTTTTTAACACCTCAATATATTTTTCTTATAAATATATTTCCAATAGTCATCTTGCATAGACACTCCCTAAATTCTTTATCATCTATTTCCAATTGCTTTTGTTCCATAGAATTATTAAGTTCAAGAATATTTGATTTTATTTGTTTCAACTCCACTTAGATAACTCATAGTCTCTCACTTTCTTTGATTGCATGTAAATTCAAAAAACAAGTAGGAATTTCTCAAGCTGGAGTCGAGCCAAATCTAGATATTGGATCAAACGAATCCATTGAAGAACACATGGACCTTGAAGTTAGGGAGGAGACCCAAGTTCAAACAATGCTTGTTGGAGAGGGGTCAATATCACTTCCTTCTACTAGTATGGATGAGCATATAAAACTAGCAAAAACTTCTCTCACTTATAGCATCATGTCATATCACTTTGTTTGCTTGCATACATAAACTTCACTTATATAGCATCATCTTTCACTTTTGTTTGCAAAATATTTTGTGACATGTAGGAAGGGCTCAACAAGCAGGAAGTTCTCATGCTCAAATCCACCCAAATTTAGACATTGGATCAAATGAATCTGCTCAAGAACACATGGTCCTTGAAGATAGGGAGGAGGCCCAAGTTCAAACAATGCATGTTGGAGAGGGGTCATGATCACTTCCTCTTACTAGTATGGATGAGCATATAAAACTAGCTGAAAAGGTGAGGAAATGAATTTCTCATAGAAATTTAGATCATTTACTTGAAATGGATATGGAGAAACTGAAATATTATTCCAACTAGCCTTATAATAAGAGAAAGAGGTCAATGACTAAATCTATAAATGGAATAATCAATCATCTTGATACACTTGAAAAAACCCAATTGTTATCACGTTTACTTCTTCGTGATGAGCTCAAAGAGTCATTACAATTGTTGGGTGTACATTTGGCATCAAATAAGAAGAAACACATGGGATTACAAAAGGATATTGTTCAAAATGTTAAAAAGGGTTTAGATTCCATTGGGAAAGGATCTCGATCAGTGGATAAGGCCACTACAAGAAGGGTTATGTTGACATCTATTGTACATCAAGATATAGCAAGAAAAAGAAAAATGTCTGCACTTTCAACTGAAATTGGTTATACCACATTAATAAAATATGAGAAAAAGAGAAAGTTTTTGGATGAGAGTTTAGAAGACAATTAGGCAATTATGTGTAGAACTCCCCATTCTGATAGGATTAAAGATATTGTTAGGAATGTTAGCTCTCAAAAATGTAGGTTTGAGCCATGAGAGGTTGCCAAGCTCTCACAACATTTCAGGGTAACATACAAGGCCAAATGATTTGAACCTTCTCTTTAGGTGTTGCTAGACCTAGCCAGGTATACCTATTTGAATAAAGCAGACTTGACCTTTGTTTATTCCTTTAAAGTAATTTACCCACACTGGAAAATGGCAGTGGATAAATGAGTTTTATTCTAGTGCAAATTGTATAAGCAATATCAAGGCTAAAATCTAATGTGTTCATATGAAAAATGAATGAAACTTAAAGAGTGGAATGGTAGAGATTAGTGCCTTATTGGGTGTGCAGAGTCAAATGAAAATCTGAAATGAATAACTTCTTTCTGGCAGATACTCAAATTGTTTGGCATATAAATTAAGTTTATAACTGGTATAAACATGCAAGGATGTGACTACTAAGTTCTTCTTAATGATCCAAATGAGATTTCCTAATTACTATGATTGAATAAAATGAATTAATCTTTCCTTGAAAGAATCAATTAATCCAATCATACAGATACAACAAGTGTGCACTGATAAACTAAAAAATATCCTTGATATATTAGTTTAAACAATTAGAAAACATCAACCTTAGAGAAAACTTCAACAATACTTTTAATTAACACAACAAACAACTGAAACCAAAAAAATGTCATCACATCAGATAAATTCAATTGAAATTTCTATTGTTTTAGACATGCATCATAGTCTCAAAATTATCAACATTTTGTATCCTACTGTATTTTTATTCGATCTCTCTCCCTGCTATCAAAAATGGGTTTTATATATCAGCATCACAAAGGGTCGCATCCATTCATATTCAAATCTCGAGCAATTATTTCATTCGGGCATTTTCAAACATTCACTAAACACTTGCTGAGACATCTTGCAGTCATACTTTCACTCTAAGTCCTCCCGACAGTCAACATATCACATATCGCTATGGATTCACGTAGTTTGATTGACGTTTTGAGTCTCGAGAATTATTCCTTTGGTTCTGAATATGTTGCTGTAACTCTTGCTGATGAAGCCCATTGTTGTGACTTTGTGAGTTACGCAAACACTCCACAAATTACTTCATGTTTTGCCGAGATTTCTTTTAGTCTGTGTTCTGATTGTCGAGACATAATAATTCTCCTACCAATGGAACTTCATTCAGCATGACTCTCTTAGCTCTCGTCGATGAAGCAAGTCTCACCGATGATTATTTCTCCACATGCATCGCCAAGTCTAAATCTCGTACAACTCTGTCGGTGTGACATAGGGAATTGGCGAAACTTCATAACTTCATATTGATAACAATGACAAAATCCTCCTCTATTTTGTCGGCAAGACCAAATGAATGCTACGAGACTTCACTTTGATGGCTTCAGTCTGGCTGATTAATTTCATTATCGGCGAGACCATGAATATCGCTAAGTCCACCTACTGATGTATTTTTGTTATAACGATATGGTAAGTCAGCAAGACTTCCTTGAACTCACCTCGATGACAATGATAGAACCCACCCAGCCTTATCGGTAATACCAAATGAACGCTACAGGACGTTACTCCGATTGCTCTTGTCTCATCGATAGTTCACTTTTGTACTTCATTAGTAAAACATACATAGGCTCGATATGACTTATCTCGATGCAGATTTTTTTGCCGATAGGATCCTCTAGTCGCTATGATTGTGAACTGCATCATGCCAATATCAATCCTCAGATGAAAACTTATCGGTATGACATTCCTGATCTCCCACTGATAGACTGCAAAAGACACACATTAGTATAAAAATGCTCTATGGATCAGTGAGACCGGCATCATGTTACGCCGATATGGTTTATACATTGAAGTACTTAGGGTTAGATGAATTCTATGGGACCACATGACAAAATATGGGAAAATTTGTTATGCAAAACGAATTCATGAGCTTATGGCATGGACTTCTTATGAAACTTATGGGTACAGACAGCCATAAAATTTTCAAAATTTTATCGTTCTAATAGTGGCTCTGTCTGGGGATGAATGACTATGAGATCATTGCAAGGATCCAGATATTTGGGTGAGAAAACCAAACTCTCAAGGTTATGGACCAGTGAGTAGGATAGAATGAATGGAAATGGAGATGAACATGACCCTATACTACTGTACATGGAAAGATTTATTTAATGAAGGAATGTCAGGATTGTCCATGTACTAGCAATTCATGTTCCCTTTTATTTCCTAAACTACTAGGCATGGAGAAGAAATTTTAAGAGGATTTTCAAGAGTCATCCATGCACTGGAAACCCTTAATCCTCTATATTGCCTTTTAAGAAAATAAATGCTTCAGAAATTTCCCATGTACAGGAAACTCCTATTCTTCACCAGTCATGTTCTACAAGTACTATGAATCTTATCCTTTCTTACTCACAACAACAAAGGGTCCCAGCCACAAAGCTTCAAATTTCCCGTGTTTTCCCTTCTCTTGACATCTTGCATTCCACATTAACACCAGATCATTTTCTTCAAATTTTTTATCTTTTTCCCTTTTATCAAATAAATACTTCATTTGTGCCTGCAATTTCACATTCTGGTTTTGAGCCACTCTTCTTACCTCAAGCTTTGTCAGTTGTTCCATTCTTTCCTCCATTGGTTTTGGAATATCTATATCTTCCTGAAGGATAAATTTATAAACTGGTAACAAATTTTGTAAAGGCATCCTAGCTTGTGTTCCATATACCAATTCAAATGGGGATTTTCCAATTGCCTTTTTCACAGTTATCCTATCATCCCACACATCCAACCTCAATTTTGAATCCCAAGCCTTTTTGTTCCCACCTAGCATCCTCCTTATTATCTTAAAAAGACTTTTTTTGTTAGACTCTGCTTGACCATTAGCTTGCAGATGGTAAGGAGTTGCATAAGACACAATGATACCATATATACTACAAAAATATTTAAACTCATCAGATCTGAAACACATCCCATTATCTATAATCAATCTTAATGGTGTACCAAATCTAGTAATAATGTTATCCATTAAAAAATTGATCACAACTTTACTTGTTGCTTGCTTGCTTAGGACTACCTCTACCCATTTGGTGAAGTAATCAATAGCTAGTAGGATCCACTTATGTCCTCCTCTTGATTTCTCTTGTATCTCCCCAATAAAATCAATTCCCCACTGATGAAAAGGGGCTTCAACCTGCAAAGTTCTGAGTAGTAAAGCTCCTTGATACTTCATCTTCCCTGAGAACTTCTTACATGCTTCACATCTTCTTACATATGAAAAATAATCATTAAAGACTTTTGGCCAGTAATAACCTACCCTGAGAATATTGTGTGCAGTCGTCTTTGCAGAATAATGGCCTCCACAGACCCCTTCATGCATTTCTCTTATAACGTGCTTGGCCTGTGACTCATTTAGACATAACAACAACATCTCGTCCCTATTTTTCCAAAACAAATCACCTTCTATGAACACATATTTGGACGCTTGCAGCTTCAAGATTCTTCTCTGATTATCACTTAATCCTTCAGGACACTTCATGTATTTAAGGTAATACATAATGTCTGTATACCAAGGAGTATGCTCAATACTTGCAATTGCATTTCCTTCATCTTCTACATTACAAATTTGATTTTCTTCAACATTTTTTTTTCCATTAACTTGGCCAAACCTTGACCTCTTACTAATTTGGTGATTTGTATTTCCATATCAAATTCTTGAATTTTATTAATCCACCTACATCTCTTTCCAGTTACCTCTAACTATGTCAAAATATCTTTAACAACTGCATGAGGGACATACGCTATCACTTTGGCTCCAACAAGATATGGTCTAAAAGCTTTTATGGCCTTCACCAATGCAAACACTTGTTTCTCCATTAAATCATATTTCAATTCTGACCCCTGCAATGACTTGCTGAAAAAAGACATAGGCTGCTC
Source organism: Sequoia sempervirens (assembly GCA_007258455.2). Taxonomy (NCBI): domain Eukaryota; kingdom Viridiplantae; phylum Streptophyta; class Pinopsida; order Cupressales; family Cupressaceae; genus Sequoia; species Sequoia sempervirens. The sequence continues at coordinate 12,133 of VDFB02067375.1, forward strand.
ATGACCTTCCTCATTCTTCTGTAACATGACAATAGCTATAGTATGCAACGAAGCAAATGAAAATATTTGAAAGGGTTTTGAAAAATCTGGAGATTTAAGGACAGGGGCTTCCTTGATGGCCTTTTTGATTGATATAAAAGCTTCTATTGCTTTTGCAGTCCAATCTACCTTTTGTCCCTTCCTTAGCATCTTTGATATGGGCTTAACAATTTCAGAAAAATTAGACACAAATTTTCTAACAAAATTGATGTGTCCAAAAAATGACTGGATGGCCTTGACAGTTTTAGGAATAGGGACTTTATCTATGGCCTCAACCCTCTCAGGATCTATTCTAATTCTCTCCTTTGATACAATATGTCCTAAGAGTTTTCCCTCTGTGATTGCAAAATGACATTTCTTAGGGTTTAGACTAATACCATATTCTAAAGCTTTAATAAATACCTTTTCCAAATGTTCTACATGATCTTCAGCCCTTTTTGAATAATCAGTAAGGTCATCTTGATATACCACCATGATAGCATTAATCAAGTCTTCAAATGCTACGTCCATAGCTCTTTGAAAGGTTGCATCTGCATTTGTGAGACCGAATGACATTCTCACATAAACATACGTTCCCCATGGAGTTGTAAAGGTTGTCTTGTATTGCTCAAATTCTTTGACTTTGACTTGGTTGTAACCAGAGAACCCATCCATCATAGATAACAACTCACACCCCATTACTTTATGTAGTACAACTTCCATATTAGGTAGAGGGTAATTATCCTTAAGGGATGCCACATTTAGATTTTTGAAATCCACACATAATCTGATATCTCCATTTTTTTTCCTCACACGAACCAGGTTTGAGACCCATGTTGAGTGCCTGATTGGTTTGATGATACCCATGTCTCTAAGCTTTGCCAATTCTTTCTGCATTTTTGGTTCCAATGTTGGGTTAATGGGTCTTTGTTTTTGTCTAAATGGCTTTGCATCTGGTTTCAATGGGATTTCATGTTGAAACAAATCCTCCCTATATGATTTAAGATCTTCATAGGACCATGCAAACACATGTTTATATTTTCTCAATAATGCTATCAAAATTCTTCGAATTGTCGGGCTTATTTTGTTCCCTATGTATACCTTTTTTGGTGCCAGTTCAGTCCCTAAATTGACCTCTTCAATATCCTCTCTCTTGACTGGTATCTATTTCATGAGGGACCGATCATTTCCATCATACACCCTTTCCAATGCTACTAGCCCTTTGGGAAGCTTATTAGTTTTAAGTTGTAAGACCTCTTTCCCAAATATTGTTTGCTTCCCATCTACTTCTTCTAGAAAGGAATTGAAATCAATTTCTTGAGCTCCATATTGATCTATATAGTGAAGAAATTTCAAGAGATCAACATCATCATTAAAAACCTACCAACTGTATATATTGTCAAGCACAACAGGTCTTGTTTTGAATCAATTTGAGACACTCCAGCTAGTGTGATATCATCTCTTCTCAATGTACATTGGCTAAAAAGTCTGCCATTATGTTTTTCGACCTCTCAATCCATTCAATGGAGAAAGCATCAAACAACTCAATTGTGTCCCATACAACATTCCTATATTGCTTCAGCCTCTTGTGTTTTGCTGCATATTTTGATTTAACTTGAGAAACAACTAGCTCAAAATCCCCTAGAACAGTTTGCAGCTTAATCTTATGTTTTACAACCATATTCAAACCTATTAACAAAGCTTCATATTCTACTATATTGTTCGTACATTCAAATGCTAGAAAAAATGAATATTTAAATGTGACTCCTTCAAGGGAAACAAACACTATTCCTACTCCATTACCTTCTTGGCTGCAAGCTCCATCAAAGTACATTTTCCACATGCCATCATAGTTCTTTGCAACATGCTTATCAATTGGATCAACATTGACTAATTTTGGTTGGGCTGGTTCTATCTTAAAACTTCCAAGATCCATATCTACAATTGGGTTCATCCTTGGCTCCTTGTACAACTTAACTTCCTGGCCATTCACTGGAATTGTTGCATAAGATAAATCAAATTGGATGTTTCCCCCAACAGTTGTCGTCCACTGCCTTGATAAAAGCATCCCAAACTGAGGAGGGGTATCAATTACTGTTATATCTATATTATAGGCCACTTGAGGATAAGCAGCTAGTTTGAATTCAACATATTTCATAACACCTACTACTAGAACATGCCTACTATCCATTGCATAGCACTTCCCTTCATTAGTATCTACCCACATACCAAGTTGTTTCATAACTCCAACTGGCATGATATTGATTGCAGCGCCAAATTTTATCATGCAATTCCTCAACAGTTTGTTGTTTATAAGAAGTGTGGTGAAAAAAGGTTCAACTTGTGGGGAATTCACCAATACATCATTTAGGCACACTTCAGGGACAATCACTTTCTCTTGCTTGTTAACCGCTTCAGTGGCCATCTAATTTTCAGAATTTGTACTTTTCTCATTTCCATTTGATATCAATTGAATTGCACTATCCCTATACTCCTTAATTCTCATCATCTCAAGTAGTGGGATAGACATTTTTACCTGAGATAAGGCCTGAGAGAAGTCGAATGAAGAACCTTCTGCCTTAACCGTTTTCTTTTGCTCTAATGTTTCCCCTTTGAATTCTTCCTTTTGGACAGGTTTCTGCTTTTCTTTGTATAACTCTCTATTCTCCTCTTTTTGAACAAGCTTTTGTTCATTCTTATCATGTTGCTTATTTTATGTTTTCCTCAAAACTCTTGGTGTTACTTCTCTATCTTTCATAAATATTTCCCTGGGAGCACCTTCCTTTTCATTCACTATCCTATTTCTTAACCAATACTTGCTCTTTTCCTGTTCAACTGTAGCAATGGTTAACCTCTTTATTTCCTCTTCAGTGGGTCTCCTTATATCGCATTGAGTAGGCACCTCAACAAAGTATTGGTCTGCATAAATTTCTTCAGAATAAAAAAAAACATGTTGTTAATCCATGTGGACATTGCACCTTTGATTTGAAACATCGTACTCACAGCCTTCATCTTCTGAAGATGAATATTCCTCCTCAGCAAGGTAAACGGTATTTGAGGTCAAGTACACTATGTGATCCTCTCCACTGTCACCCGCTAGCATCCCTTCTTCTTGCATTTCTTGGGCTACAACACAATGGTCTGGGGAATGTGGCCCATTACAACCTTCACACCAAAGATTACTATTGACCATATATGCCCCCTTCTTCCTTAATGGATCAGGTGTTTCTTTGTTCCTGGGTCTATCCATTACAGGTTTTCCATCCTTCCAATTTGTATTGTAAGGCATGTCATGTAACCTAGGCCTCTCATTTCTGTATGTGTTCTCCTGTTTGTATTGATAATTATTGACTTGTTGAGGAACCCTAGGATTATCTCTTTTACTAATCATCCCAACAGCTATCCTATTGTTTTCAATGGTTAGTGCTATTTTTGGGCTTCAGGTAAATCTCTTGGAAACCTATTTCTTAGTTCATACCCTGTTTTTGGATCAAATGCATTCAAATAAATACTCAATGCTGTAGAGTCTAGCAACTTTGACCTAGGAGGTATCTTATTCTATAATTTGCTGAATCTTTGGTTAAAATCATAAATTGACTCATTCTGATTTTTTTGAATCTCTACTAATTCATGTAAAGCAGCATCTGGTGCACATGGATTTCCATACTGTTCAAGAAATTGATCCTAAAATTCTTGGATAGAATCAACAGAAGTTGTTGGCAGGCCATTAGCTTCTTTAGTGAGTGACATCATGAACAACCTCATATGTAAATCTTCATATGCTATATCCAAGTCCTAGATAAAAGTGTTATGCCCTCAGCACACATGCCCTGTTCGGAATGGGGACCCTCTTTTCTTTTGCCTTGCTGGGTCATTTTTGTCACTGCCTCATTTTGCATGCCCCATTTTGGCATCCCTAATGGTCAACGTACCCCTGAAGCCCATCTTAAAGTGATCATGTTTTTCCCACTCATCTTTGGTTAAGCCCCAGGCTTTTTGGGCTTTCCTTTGTAGTTTCCTTCTGCTAGTGGCTCTGGGCCCTCCCGAGCCCAGCCCACCAAATTTTCGCCTTCGAGCTTCCTCTGGGGGTTCACCGTTCACAAACGGTGGAAGGTGTCTACCTTTCCGAACCTCGGGCCTCGGCTTGTCAGCTGTCGTCGGTTTCTTTTTGCACAAAATTCCAAACTGCTTCTGTGTCCTTCGAGCCCGGATAGTCGGGCCACCGTTCCCAGAATTCCCTTTGCCGTTCACTGTTTCCAGCGATGAAATCTCACCGGCGCTCTGCCCTCTGGGGTCCGAACCCTTCCTTGCCACTAGTCTTAAAGGGCAGTTATTGAGCGGCCATTTCGATGTGTCCTTCCCAACCTTGGACCCCAGACCTCCCGCCTCCATTTGATATTTTCAAACTTACCAACCAATAGGTTGGTCTTACGGGCATTTAATAAAGCCATTAAGGGCAGGGGGTATAAATATCAGGCCCCAACCTGTCATTTTCATTTGTCAGGATTGTAGAAGAAGTCAGAGCACTTTCCTAAGGAGTTTTTTACCTTCGTCGATCACTGCCCTCGCGCCCGTCGCCTTCATTTGCTGACTCTTGGTGGATTTAGCAGCTTCCCTCATCGGACTTCCGAGGTAGGTTCGCACTGCCCCTCCTAAGAGGTTTTTCATAATTTTAAATCCCTAAAATTGAATAACATGGATTAAAAATGTATTGGATGGATAGATAAAAGCGACGCCTAAAAAACCCATGTCTTGGAATCCTCAGAAAACCTCCAGAACACCCTCGAATCTGCATCTAGAACTCAACCTCATCACATTTGTTCTTCGCCAAGGGGCGGTTGTGTCTTTCAGGCTCAGGTTTCCCTTCCGGTGGTGGCAAATCCTTAGAAAATATTTCTGCAAACAGTTGTACCCTCTCCTTGGCCCGACTCCTCAGACTTCCCTTGCTCGATGACCGTCAGAATTGCAAACTACAAATGTCAGAATTAGGCCTCCATTTTGCCTTCTCGGGTGCCTTCCCGGGCCTGAAACCTCAAAATTCTATGTTCAGAATTTTTCTAAACATTCACCATTCAAAAATGGCGGAAAGACCTCATCTTCCCGACCCCAGGAGCCCTCCTTGCATCCTTCCGTCTGGTGTTTTTTGCTAAAAAGTTAACCTTTCGTCCTGACCCCAGGTCCCGGTCCATGCATTGCCATTCGTGGACTTCCGTTGTAGCTTCACCCGGTTGAAACGGCCATCTAAATACGACCTTCCGCCGCCCGGACTTCGAGCACGCGTTCACTGCGAAAGACCGAATAATGAACTGTAAACATCCTCACCCCCGCCAGGCCCCAGCTTAGGGAATTCCATCCTATGCCCGCTACCCTGAATGGGGAAAATGCACCCGCCTTCCTGACCTCTGGGCTCCACCTTCCTATTCGTCGGGCCCGATCTGCCGGGTCGCTCCATCCAAGTTTCCCTTTTCGGATTTTTGTTCCAGAGCGGCGAAACCTCAACATCTTTCTGGCCCTCAGGTCTCAAACCACCTGCTGTCCTTTGACATTCCCGGTCCTGGGCTTCGGAGATCCATCCCCGAAACTCTGTTTCTGGTCAGTTGTTTCAAACAGTGAACCTTTGACAACTTTTTGAGCCAGAACCTCCAGACGCTCCCAAAATGATCCAAACAACCTCAAATTTGAAATCTGATCTTGACAAATGTGCTTAAATTTGGCCCTCTTTAACATGAGCCCCTCAAACCGCCAAGATTTGAAGTTGGGAAATCGCCCGGATCACACCACCCTATTTGCCCCTTTCGAAACAACATTTCTACCAAGGAAGTCTGACCCTCCAGGCCCAGATTGTCTGAAGTTCCTCTGGTAACGATATCTTGAAGTAAAAATTTGATTTCATCAATCATACTTTGTCTAAATTGGATTTTGACTAGCGCTCATGCCTTTATAATCAGTTGTACTCATTGTGTCCATGTTTGCAGGATATATGGAATCGAGTGTAGGACCCTCAGGAGGAACTGTAGAGAAGGACAAAGGAAAGAAATCAGGCAAAACCCCTCGTGGGAAGGAGGATAAAGACTAAATGAAGTTCTAGTTCTAAAGTGAACCTCTACAATCTAAAGTCACCACGGACTAGAAGGAAATCTCAGACACCAATATTGGCTAGGTTGATATTGATGAATTTAAGCAAAGGGTTGGGATTCACCCAAAGACCGATAATGCCAGATTAATCAGGGAGAGTGAAATTGCAAAAGTTGTAGGTTTCCCCCCATCTCTTATTGCCCCTGAGATCATCATGGCCTGCCGGTAGGCCTACCAACCTGAAACAAGGACCATGTTTGACAGAGATGGGAATATTCTTGCTGACATGTTAGCCGAGGGAATCACAAAGACCTTCCACATTCCTACCTTTGAGGAAATGGAAGTGCCCACAATGGAAGAGGGAAAGGCGACTTGGAATGAGGACCCAATGGGTTGCAGAAGGTTGATAAACCAATTCTGGCTCAAGGAGAAAAGAGGCAGTGCTGCAAAGGTCCCTCATGAACTCTTTTGTAGTGATTTCCATGAGGACTATCACGACCTAGTGACCATGTTGAGTCGGGTAATGGGCCTTCCTTCTACCGCATTCTTTCAAGAATGGATGGTGTACTTCATTGAGAAAATCATCTATGGGAATGAAGATGTCACCATGAATGCCTCATTCTATTGGGGAGGTATTATTAGCAACTGCTTCCATGAGCAGTTTATGAATATAAAGAGAGCTCCAAATTCTACATGACCTCTTATTTGGTCTATTCACTGGCAGAGTGGAGGCAGTATAGCGGGCTATTTGTGGTGCCCGAGGAGGAGCCGGGCCGAAAGCTAAAAGCCTATGACCTATATTCCCAGCTCCAATTTAGGAACTTCAAGAAGGAATACTGCAGGGTGAATGACGCCTTTATAGGTCACATGATCTGATTACTTGGAGGGGATTTTGAGACGAGATTCTCTCATAGCGAGCGAGCGTTCTTGAAGTAGTACGCTTTCCTGTTCCTTCAGTTCCCCAAGTTTACCTACATTTTCCCTTAAGGTTTCACTAAGAGGCCGAACAAGCTGCCCCGGTACTCGAATGACTAGATAATACTATTGGAACTCTCTCGGTAGTTGCAACATGTCCACACCCTTCTCAGCAACAAGCACTTGGCAGGGATTTCTTATCCCTTCACCTTTAGGCAAGGCATGTATAAACTGCAAACCTCCCAGTGTGTTGGGAACTTAGAAAAGGAACTAGTAGAATACCACTTCCAACTACACACTACTCGCCCGCAGATTGACCCGTATGGGCACGTGAGAAAAGCATTGGGATCATAATACACCCATTTACATAATGTTGAGGATTTCTGGGAAAATTTCCAGGATGACAAAGAGGTGTGTGCTAGGCACTACATGAGGATGACAACATACTTCGTAAGAAGGGTGCAACTGTTCCCCATACCAGATCAAGTAGAAGAAGATGAAAGCAGTATCATGGATCCCCAGTATAATGCAGTCTCTAACTTACCACTGCCCATAATTGATTGGGATGAACAGGAGGTTGATGACCTTGACATCATGACTAAACCCATCATGGCTCGAACTAAAGAATGGGTTAAAAGACAAGTGAGCCAGCTAAAGCAACAAGGGGTGGTCCTAACTTATGAAGGGATAAAGAGTGAGCCCAATGCTGCTGAGGATGTTGCCGCCACCACTTCAACAGGCAGGACATCCAAGTCTCCTACTATCACCAAATCAAAGAAGAGGAAGGGAATAGAAATAGAGCAATCTCTGAATCCCAAGGATTACACGAGGAAGGATTCGGGAGGCTCACCTTCCAAGAAGCTCAAGCGAACAAGGGGCACCATGGAGCAGCCCATAATCCAAGAGGGTGAGGAAGAAAGGTCAGATAAGCTTGAACTCCTTCCAGCTCTTCCGATCTCAACTGCCCAATCATCTGTCTCCATAACCATGGCCGCCACATCCCCACCTATGGTAGACATCTGAGTCCACCTTGCCCCTCCACCTCTAGTCATGCCCGTAATAGTGATTGACTCCTCCTCCACCATGACTACCCCTCCTTCCTCTATTGCCATGTCAGCTACATCGCTCCCATTAGCCACAATAGCAGCACCAATGCCCGCTCTCGCATTTCCTTAGGCTTTCTCGATACACATGCAAAACCTCCCTTCCAAGCTCTCCCAAATCTTTATGGACCCCACCCTTCAGGCTACCTTAGCACAGGTCCTTGCTTCTGCCACACCCTCACAACCTCCCACGGGACCACCAACAATGGAGGCCACAATGTTGATATCTGAAGAATTGGAGAGGTGGGAGCAAGAAGCCTCAAAGTCAACTGAAGAGGAGGCTAATGAATATTATGAACACACTGAGTATGAGAATCAAAAAATTGATAGGGTGGTCTACGAGGAGGAATGAACAGGCTCTTCCGAGAGAGGGGATGAGGAGGAGGATGTCGGCGATAAGGTCATCATATAAACCTTCGATGACGATCTTGAAGAAGAGATGGCTCGGCAGTTGAAACACGATAGAGAAGAGGCATAAAGGTCACCTCTCAGAGAAGAGTGAGAGGGCGATAGGAAAACAAAAAATGTAGAAATCTCGGCAGAGGAAAAACAACTAGAGATTGTGCCGCCTCCTACAGAGGAAAAGGACAGAGAAGAAGACCAACCTGAGGAATACATGTACAAGGGAGAACAGATCGAAGGCACAAAGAAAAGGAAACTGAGGTAAAAGGAAGTCCCTGAGGGAAATTGATTACTATACCTCCTATCAAACACCTTACATTCGTCCTAGATTATGATGAGGAAGAGGGAGACAACACAAAGATGGAAGGTGCACAAACGGAAGGCCTAACAGGGAAGAGTGAAGGCGATCAAGAGAAATCAAAAGAAGAATCTGCCATGCCCGAGTGGTTGGAAAAACAACTTGAGAGGAAGACTCCTACTTCTAAGGATCTAAGAGAAAGGCTAGAGGCTATCCTAGCCTAAGTAGAAAGGTCAACCTTAAAAGAGAAAAAGCCTAAAGTGAGATCAAAAATAATAATGGACGCTTCTAGGTCTAGAATGCATAAATAGAAACACCTGTGGTAGGCTAGGTTGGTATAAGCTACAACATTTCCACAATCAACTTGGGGACCACTACCAGATAACAGAAGGTAGGACATCTTGAGGAGTTAGTGGCTATAGTGGTGCACCTAATAAAATAGGACAAGGTCTCGAAGGATGAACTTAAAGCACAGGTGGCCGCCTTGACGGATTACATCAAACAGTGGTCCTCAGTGGATGACTTGCCTACCACATCTGCAGCTCCACCCCAACTATTGTCCAAAGAGAAAATTGAAAAATTGGAAAAAAGAAAGAACTTGGAAAATACTACAGAGAGTTGGTTCCGATAGGTCCTGTACGTCGGGAACATGGGTATTAGTCGGGCTATTCGAATAGTCAACAAGTTCTTGGATTTACAACAATCTCTAGAGAGCACGAAGAAGCTCTGCACTGACTTCCCTGAAACGTATGACTCCACCTATCCAAAGATTGAGGCCATCCTCCAGTTACCAAAGGCCACATGGGAAAAGGAGCTCACATTCAAAAGAGATGACCACTAGCTGATGGACGTGTGGAGGTGGGATTTCGATAATAGAAGGGAAAGGTTGGAACAGATAATGAATAAGGTGGATCCAGACATCGAATGGGTCAAGGAAATTAGGGCGGAATGCACCTAATATCTGAAGCTGATGACAGAGTATGATATGCCTGCAGTGCAGATGGATCCAGAGAAGATAAAGCCTTACTTTTAGAAGATAGAGGACGGGATGTCCAATGAAATAACAATGAAATTCATGAGTTTCGCCGCCCATGCCTTCAACCAAACGAAGTTGTTCAAGGATCAGGGCATAAAGTATGATGAAGACTGGAAAAAGCTTGAAGATAATGCAAAAGAATGGAGTTACCAGATGTTGCAGTATGAGATCATTGAGGTAGACAAGCTCCAGCCAGTTATTCTAAAAATCATGGAATATGCAGCTTCGAAGAAGCAGGAGGACAACCCTATTATCAATGAAGAGCTCCCGAAGGAGTAGCTATAGCAAAAGAACAGTCAACAAAAGACAAAATGCTACAGTGTCGTCACTAAAGGACAAAATAGGGAAGGGGTAGGAATGTAATTTTAAATTCTAATATATTGGGGGCAGGTGAAACCCTATTTTGTAATGAATCTTGGCCACATAATGAAAATCAATCTTGGCCATTCATTTGACTTTTTGGGCTCTATAAATAGGGGTCTCCTCTCATTTGCAAAGGGAGTTGAGTTGTAAAGACATGTTGTTGAAATTTATAATGAAAATATATTGACTTGGTATATTTTTTGATTTCTTCACATGTTTCATGGTTCAATCTCCATTGTTAGATGCTTTAGTTAGATTCTCATTGTTGTTTTAGTTAGTTGTATCCTTGCTTTGATATATTTTAGTCATGTTGTTCTGTGATTGTAGAAATTTTTGTTGTATTGATGACTCCCAGCCCATACTTTTTGTTGTTTGCAGCTGGTAAATGGCCTTGCAAAGTTAGCCTGGGCTGAAATTTAAAGTTGTTCTTTGAATCTTTACCTTTATTCATGCATGTAAATGGTGGATGAATGGTAAAATACTTGTAGACCTTCGAAGATAGCACAAATTTCGCGATATTGTGGACCTCTTGGTTAAATGGAATCCTGTTTGAAGGGAGTTGTCCACAGTAGAACCTCCATGATCACTATTCATAATTAGTTGTAGATCCAGGAACCTTCCCTCTTCCCTACTCTTTTCCTTTTTTTTTAAGAAGTAACCTGTTCTAAGGTTCATTGCACATTGTAAAACCAAACTTGATGAAAACATTGAAGTTTCAGATTGTTGTTTGAACCTACATCAAAGTGCACTTTATTTCCCATCTTAGAAACTTTGGATTTGAAGATCCACCTCGCATCCAACTACGTAAGTCCACCTTATGATTACCAGAAAAATCACATAAAAAACAACTGAGGAGTTCTATGCAAGTCATGACCTAACACCTGAGAGACCTTGGGGATATTTTCTACAGCTTGTAGTTGCAGATTTCCTTTCAAGAGAGGTAGTGTACATACGCATTATTTGTGTTGAGAGTGTGTAAAAACACCCATCAACAGAATTGGCCCTAGAAGGAGGGCCTTGTGAAGCTAGATCAAATCAGATCATTCTCCCTAGAAAGATTTCAAAGAGTTTTATAGTCAACACCGAATAAGGGAGAATTCCAAGAGTTGCAGCCTCCTACAAGGGTAAACGAACTAAGGTAGGAAGCGCTGCTTCTTCCTCTTCCTCCATTCCACCCACTTCCCTTCCACCTTCACCCTCGTTCGGCTTATGTTCATCTTCCGCTTGGCCATCCGAAACTGCATTTTCACCCCCCATCTCCGATAGCTAGGAAGCCGCCTCTCTCCCGGCCTTCCGGACCCAAGGTGCAGTCCAAACAGCCGTAGCACAGGTTGTTGTCCTACTGCAGGCGCAACCCCAAATTGATGTTCCTCAACAACAAACACCACCTTTGCCTCTTGCCATGGCTTGGTTGGTGCAAAAACCTTCACTGATACACTTCGCTGCTTACCATGACATGCCCAAGAATCTGGAGGGCTTCTGTTCAAAATTCAATCTTTGCGACCCGCAAAGAACAACTGGAGAGCTCATCAAAATATTTAAAACGACAATCATTGAAATGAAATTCGACCATGAGGATGTTTCATGCAGCCTTTTTCCACATTCGTTGGGTGAGGAAGCCTTCTATTGGTACATCAATCTGCCGACGGGATATGTTACATCATGGGACCTTATGAAGAATACTTTCCTGCAAAAGTATAAGATCCCGATCAGCCCCTCGGAACTATATAGGTAGTTCATGTCCATTAGGAGGGAAGTCAATGAACCCATTGGATCCTTTAATGACCGCTTTCATCGTGCCTTTACAAGGCTTCAGGACTCAGACCTTCATAATGATGTCGCAACCCTCTTGATCTATTATGTGTCGTTAGACAGCCTTACATCGACTTTGGTAAAGAGGATACGTCCGCCACTCACCTCATTAGTGACTGCCTATACAGAGGTTATTATTGCCAGCGCAAATTTGCAACAAAATATCTTTGGTCCACTTCCTTCTTTGGGACCAATAGCTCACCCGATGCAAATTCAAGGGCTTAATTAGGTATTCGCTCATTAGACCCCTCTTATGAACCAGGTGCCTCAATTGCCCATCGTTTCGCACCCTGGACAACCAATGAATTATGCACCTCTCGTGTCTTCTTATTTGTAGCCTCAACAATAGCAAAGCTACACTTAGGCTCCCCAACAACAAGTGTATTCTCAACAACCACAAGCACCACTATTTTTTTCGGGACCTGAATTCCCTCCGGTGCATCAGAATTAGCCGGTAGCCCCACCTGTCTTTCTCCAAAATCTGACATAGCAACCAAGCAACACTGCTGAGAAAGACAAATTGGAAGAGCTGACAAAGATGATAAAGAAAATGTCCACAGAAATGACGCACTTAAAAAATCAGAATAATCAATTACAGGCATCCCAACGTAACCTCCAGGCCAATCTTAATTGGGATATCTGAGACAACAGGGACAGTAGGGACAACTGGGAAACAAGCACCTCTTCTTGGCAGAATTATGATACAGGGCATAATCTGAATCAAAGTTTTGAGAGGAGACCTTCTTAGAGGTAGAACCGCACATGGAATATGAAGCCCAATAATGGAGGTGTCCCTACTCCTCTAGATCAACCGGCCAACAATGAGAGAACGAACAGTGGGGTGTACCTTGCCGAGGCAACCTTGTCTGGATGGTGCCGAATTCACAAGACCAACAGACACTCCGAGTTGGATTGCCCTGAATTCCAGATAGCTGCAAAAAATTTTCAAATTGAGGTCCAAAATGCTACTGATAGTACTAGTTGTAGAGACATCATTCTATCTGAGCCTTATGATTCCTCCTGTCTCGTGGTAAACCAGGCACTGTTTCTATGAAGCGACCATAATTAGCCCAAAGTCGAGCCTACTCTCGTTAAAGCAAAGAAGTGCAAGAGGTAAGTAACGAGCAAACCTTGGCTTAGCTTTTCGATTTCATAGATAATGGTCCAGTAGATGAGGAAGAACCATATGTAGATGAAATTCACATGTTTCACCAGAGAACAACCCCTTACTTCCTCAGAAATAGGTAGGCAGGCGGACCCTTTACAACTTCTACTCCACCAAACAATTTTACTACCCCACCTGACCCCAATGCCAACAATAAACTTGGGATTCCCCATATACCCACTTAGTATCTCAATAAGGATAGGCCTCAAACTCAGTAGCAGAATCAGCCTCAAGGCCAACCCCAAAATTAGTTAAGTCAAAGGGAATTCCAACCTCCTAGCTCTGCCATAGGTCAAGCCTTCGGCTCTGAGATTGAACAGATGGGTGAATATGTGGCAGAAGAGTTCAAAAAAGTAAAAATTAGTTTATATGCCTTCAAACTACTCAAAATCCCTATTGTAAGGCATGCCTTCTTTAGGGTACTCAATGGGACCCCATCTTCTAGCACAACACCAGAGACATCAGCTAAGAGAGTCGCCTTTGAAGAACCTAGGCAAGAACCCATGATATAGGATAACATAGGGAAAAGGAAGGATGTTCCCTCAAATCAGCCTCCAGGTAAACAACCGAAAAAAGAACCAAACTAGAATAATAGGCAAAGTTCTAAGGATAAGTCATCTAGATAGATTAAAGATAAAACTAGTGACAAGAACAAATCTCAAGTAGCCCAGGTAGACACACCCACGGGCCTCTTCCAAGGAAGATTAGAAACTCCCCCTTTCCTTACCACCATTTGGATATTAGAGAAAAACTTGCATAACTTCTTGCTTGATTCAGGATCGTCCATCAATGTTATGCCTCTAGCAGTATGCAAGGCTCTTGGGATTACTCCCACACCCTCTAGGAAGAAGGTGACCCAGCTAGACAAAATAGAGATCAACATTGTGGGAGAAATGAATCGGATCTCAATGCAAATTGTTGTGGATCTGACGATACAACAAGTCATTGATATTCAAGTGGTTGACATTCTTGATGCATATGGGATCATCTTGGGAAGAGAATTCACCAAAACGTTGAATGGATATGTTGCCACGAACCATTCTCACATGTGGTTGCCATAGAAAGGACTGCCAAATCAAATCTGTGTAGATCGTGAGCCCCGTATGAAATATATGATCACGGAGTACAACCTAAACGAGGTGTTGTTTGTTGAGACAAAATTGGAAAATTACTGTTCCTTGGCTTGTCAAAATGAATTCGAACCCCAAGAAGAGTATACCGCGGAGGTGCTCTTAATGCAGTGCAACCCTCCAATCGACTTTACTCAAATGCCTCCAGGTACAAAAATGTTGATAGAATCAGGTGATAAAACTGATGAAGGTGACAACTGGGGACTACTCAATGGTTTCCAGGAATTCATGGAAAAGTGTGCAAGGGCTCAACTCAGCTTGGGCGCCCGAATGAATTTCCTGGATCTCTTATTGCCAAATTGGTGCAGGATTCACAATGCTACCCACTCTGAGTTTGATTGTTGTTTGTGCCAAATAGCAATAGAGCATGTCAAAGAATCAAATGTACCTCAAAAGGAAACACCAAACGAGGCACTAGAAGAACCACCCCTTGTTCAACACGCCAGGCTGTAGGATTCCCGAAAGATCACGGGAGCAACCGCCCAGCCAAAAGGAAGTCAGAGCCAAGTCGAACCTGAAGTCAAAGAGCTTTCCAAGTTTTAGACGATTCAATTCGATGGATCTAAATCAAAACAAGGAGTCGATGCTGGGTTCGAGCTCATCATCCCTATGGGTAAGACCTTTCTTGTTGCCCATAGGTTGTAATTTTACTGCACCAATAATGTAGCAGAATACGAAGCATTAGTGCATGGTTTTCTTATGGCCTTAAAGGAAAATGTTAAAATGTTGTAAGTATTTGGGGACTCTGAACTTGTAGTCAAACAGGTTAGAAAACTATACTCCTGCCATGATAGAAGACTCGCAAACTATAGGCATAGGGTCTGGGATCTCTTAGAAGGTTTAGATGCATTTAATATACAGTTGATCCCTCATACTCAAAATCATACAGCCGATGCCTTGGCTCAAGCAGTCAACACTCTACAACCCCTTTCCTTGTTTGGGCTTAAAAGGTTTATAGTTGAGTTGACATCTGCACTGTTTGTCCCGGATAATGTCACTCACTTTCAAGTCTTCAATGATGATAAACACATCCTTGAGTTCATCACAAGTTCTGATGTCTTTGCGACCCAAATAATTGATGAAGTCAATCTGTGAGAGGCTGAATTGGATATAGAGGGGGTTATCAATCTCAAAATCAACATGATTCCCAAAGGTATGGTTCAGCTCGAATGCATATTTGATTTGGACTAGATCAGAGACCAGGACCGACAGACAAAGAAGGAAGCCATAAGCAACCAATGTGATGCTCACAACTTTGGGACAGCCAAGGAGACCAAAAATGTGTTTATTGGCAAGGTGTGCACGCCCAAAGAAAAGAAGGGAATCATTGATGCTTTGCAAAAGTATCACGATGTGGTGGCATGGAGCTACGAAGATCTCAAGACTTATGACACCTCCATCATCAAGGACACCATCCCTCTCAAGACAGAAGTAAAGCCATTCCACCAGTGGCAGTGTCCTATTAATACCTTGTTAGAGCCCATCATTTACAAAGAGGTACAAAAGTTACTTTTAGCAAGAATTATCTTCCCAGTCAAGCATTCCACATGGGTAGCCAACTTGGTCCCGGTCAGAAAAAAGAATGGAGAAATTAGATTATGTGTGGACTTCCACAATCTAAACAGGGCTTTGGAAAAGGACAACTATTCAGTTCCTTCATTGGACAAGGTGTTGTAGATCGTCAACAGCTCCCAAATGATGTCTTTTCTTGATGGGTACTTCGGATACAACCAGGGGATGGTACAGTATGAAGACCGCCATAAGACAACGTTCACCACTAAGTGGGGGACCTTCGCTTACAGAAGAATGCCTTTTGGGCTAATCAACGCTGGGGCCACCTTCCAACATGCCATGGATATCGCCTTCAAAGATCTGATTACCAAATGCATAATCATCTACATGGATGATTTGACTGTGTTCTCTAAAAGGCAAAGTGTTTATGTCTCTGATTTATGCAAAGTGTTTCAGAGATGTAGGGAGTTTGGGGTTTCCCTTAACCCAAAAAAGTTCATTTTTGGCGTGACTGAGGGTAGATTGCTTAGGCATATAATTTCAGAACAAGGAATCTCTATAGACCCTGAACGTATCTAGTCTTTGCTGAAGATCCCACCACCAGGTAGCAAGAAATAATTAAATTCCTTCTTTGGAAAGATCAATTTTATCAGGAAGTTCATCACGGGCTTTGCTGAAATTGTTAAACCACTCAATGCTATGTTAAAATAGGATGCCAAAGTTGAGTGGGCTCCCGAAGCCAAACAGGCTTTTGAAGAAATCAAATGGGCCATTGCTGAGGCACCTGTGCTCGTCATTCCAAACTATCTGAAGCCATTCTACATCTATTCATCCGCTTCAGAACATTCCTGTGCTAGCATTCTGACTCAAAAAGATGATGAAGGAAATGAGCACCCGATCGCCTTCATGAGTGCTCCCCTAAAAGATGTTGAATTGTGATACCACAATGTAGAAAAGTAGGCATATGCCCTTGTGTGGGGAGTAAAGAAATTTTGACATTATATCTTACGTAACAAAGTGTTCGCCATTGTCCCTGACCCAGCAGTGAAAACGCTGCTCATGCAAAATGACTTGGGTGAACGAAGAGCCAAATGGGTCACCCTGCTCTAGGAATATGATATGGAAATCCAACTGATGATGTTGGTAAGAGGACAGGCACTTACCCGAACGATTGCTGAAGCAGCAGTAAAGTTCGGACCCGAACTCACTATGCAGCAATACCAGCTCGAGGATGTTTTCCCAGGAGAATGGTACGAGAACGTCGTCTATTACTTGCTAAACCACAAGCGCCTGCCTCATCTATAGGGAGTCCAAAATAATTCTCTTAGATTGAAAAGCAACGATTACATTTTGCAAGGGTCCATTTTATACAAAAGAAATCATAAAGACATTTACTTGAGATGCCTTGGCAAGGAAGAAGTAGATCGAGTCTTGAAGGAGTTCCATGATAAGTTCGGCACTGGTCATGGATCTGAGCCCTCCACTGCACATCAGATATTGAGAGCAGGCTATTATTGGCCAACTGTCTTCAAAGATGCTCACTTTCATGTTCGCTCATGTCACACATGTTAGACAGCTGCTACCAAGGAGAAGAATGTTATTGTCCCACTGCAGCCTGTGTTGGAGGTAAGGTCGTTCGCGCAATGGGGCCTTGATTTCATTGGTCCGATAAGCCCCCCATCATCCGCGGGACACAAGTACATTCTTACCATTATTGATTACTGTACTAGATGGACAAAAACAATTGTATGTAAGCAATGCACAACTGAGGTAGTTACTAATTTTCTTGAAAGTTTTATTTTAAATCACTTTGGTTGTCCTTATGCATTAGTGTGTGATAATGGGCCTGCATTTGCTTCATTAAAATTTGTTAGTTGGGCCTTTGACTACAGAATTGCTCTCAAATTTTTGTCTAATTAGTACCCTCAAGGCAATGGCCTTGCAGAGTCCACAAATAAGAACCTGATCATGGTAATTAAGAAGTTGCTAGATAAGAATCCCAAGGACTGGCATACCCAACTCCGTTTCACCCTTTGGGCAGACTGCACTCGCCACAAGGCTGCCCCTAGTGATTACCCATTCCATCTTGTTTATGGCCTAAAGCCCATATTTCCTATCCACCTGAAGATTCCCACTCTCCAATTTATCAATGAATTTTATGAAGGGGGGATCATAGAGAAGTTTGGTTAGCTGAGCTCTTATATTTAGAAGAAGTCTGAGACCGTGCAATAGAAAATTTTGCCAAACATCAGGGCGTGGTTAAGAGATGGTTCGACTGCCGAGCCAAGATCAAGGCCTTTAAAATTTTAGATTTAGTCCTATACTAGGACAAGGCCCATGAAAGGAAAGGGGGACACAACAAATTCAACAAGCTTTGGCTTGCCCCCTTTCAAATAGCTAAAATTTTAGGAGACAATGTCTTCCGCCTGAAGACCTTAACTAGTGAAAATGTCTCGTTTCCAATCAATGAGTAGCACCTAAAACATTACTTCCAAGCTTGAGCTCCCATGGGCTCTTTTTGTAAATACCTATATATAGGTTAGAATAGGTTGTCTTTTGGCTTTCTTGTGTTTTGCTGCATCACTGTTTTCTATTTTGCTCATTCTCGGCTGTTTTGTTTTGAAAGGATGTTCTTCATCCCTTTATGGTGGCCATGCTAATTCAATGAATGGCTTGCTTTGTTGTTCGTCCTTAGTATTCTTCATATAAACATTCATTCCTGACTATTGGTCCCTAAAAGCCGCCTAGGAATGATTTCCTTGTCTGAAATCTATTTTAGAATTTGACCCTTGGTTGGCTCTTTTTATGCATATCTTAGATCCTGCATGAAAGCATGTTAATTATTCCTAAGGATTGGACAGTGGCTACGGGTGTGTGCAAGAAGTTGAGTTCACTTTTTGGCCAAAAAGTGGAAGTGTTTTCCTTGATTTTCAGTATTTGACACATTTGACCTTAAAATTTGAAGCACTTAGAGATGAAATCTTTAAAAAAGTCACTAATCATAAAATGTAGTGCTCGGAGTCTAGTTTCCAAATATGTAATTTATTTCAATACCCAGATTGTACAAATTGAGTTTCAATAGGCATTTCAATAATCCACTGTTTAAAAATCTTTTTTTTTACCATACCATGCACATGTACGACATCCATATTTTGACTTAAATTGTCGTATTTTTCTAAATCCTTTTGGGAAAAGTTTTGACTCATTGAACCTTGCTCTTGATATTTTTTGTAATTTTTTATTGAATATTTTTTTTTTGTTAATTTTTTATTAGGTAGATTTGTCGTTTTGAAAAATCGTCATGTACGACATGCATAAGATGACCTAAACTTATCATTTTTTGATTTTTTTTTTAAATTGAAAAGAATTGTCGAAGTTTGCTCTCCTGCAATCCGTTTGTCAAAATGTTATGTTGATCAAAAGTTATTAAAATAGTAAAAAACTCTGATATTTAAAGTTTATGGAACAATTTTATTAGAAATTAATTGAAAAATAGAAAAAATAATTCAATTGCAAAACAAATTACATATTTAGAATCTGCATTGTTTGATCTAAAATGGGTTTTATTTTCGTAAGAAATTTTTTGAAAAAAGGTCGTCAACCATATGTCCAAAGTCGATATTTTTCTTTGACATTGTTAGGGCCTTCAATTTGTAGGTCAAACCAAGTTGAAGGCTTAGGTTCGGACTTCCAAAGCTTTTCCCGAACTGAAAACCTTGGCAAAAACCCGCCCACGATGCAAAACAAAATTCAAATTTAAAAAAATGGGATCCCGTTTAGTAATAAGCGGGATCCCGTTTAGTAATAAGCGGGATCCCGTGCTATAATCGG
>VDFB02067378.1:0-47500 GCA_007258455.2 Sequoia sempervirens
TTTGTAAGGAGTTCAGAGTATGCTCTTCTAAAGTCTATGACCCTTTTGCAGTCCTCTCTCAGACTAGCAGGTTCTGTAATTCAACTTGGAACCTAATATACAAAATCTGCCTTGGTTACCATTGATGGTCCATCTTTTTCCTTTTGATTCTTGTGAAGTATTGTGCATTCTTTAGTGATTCATTGAGCTACTTAGTGAAATTTTCTCTTTCCTTATAGCTTTTGTTTCATATCGTTCCTTTCCTTGTAGAAGTAGTATCATGTAGGTTGCAAACTGTGTTTACTTAATCTTGCACATGATCTTCTAGTTTGTAAAAATCTGCCTTTCCTTCTTGAAGGCATGTGCATGTCAAACTTGTTTGTATGAGTGATCTACATGATCTTGTTGTGCAGTCCCATGGTTGTCATCGGTGTTCAAGTGTAAATCGAGTATTTCATTGTTCCTGTCATTTCGGTGCATCACCTAGGTTTAGTTTCATTTTTATGTATCTCTTCCCTCTTTCCTCTCAAAGAAGCAGTAGTTTAGGTGATACCCAAAGGAAGCCGACCTTCTCCGAAGGTTCAATCCAATCTCAGGTGACCCACAACCTCAGAGTGATCCAATGTTTCACTAAAGCTCAGTTTTACAACTTTGCATAGGGTGCATTTCTAGGTGACAACAATACCTTGATAACATACATGATTTATCTCTCGAAATTTGATTCCAAGCTTGCTCATTTAATAGTTTTGATTAATTAAAGCCCATTTTTTGTAAAAAAAGAAATAAATCCCACCATAATTCCCTCCATTAACTTTAAAAAAGGTAAAAAGTGGGAAAAGTGAATTCATTTGCACATTGTGATTTTGGAGAATTTGGAGAGTGGAGAGCTAGAGGAAGATGGTGATCCCATATCATAGGCATCGTTTCGAGCGTGTTCACCACTATGGTCGCCCTAGTGTAGCTGGACCTTTGGTACGCATTATGAGAAACCTCCTTTAGTCATTTTCCCGCCCTTTTTTTGGTGTTTTGAACTTGGTAGATAGGTGTTGTAGGCCATTTAAGGTCATTTTTGCACTTTTGGGGGGTATTTTTGCTATTTTTGAGTCATTTTTGGGTGTTTTTGAGAGTTTTGGTGCATCTTGTTCCTGAAATGGTGCATCTTGCACTTGAAATGGCGCATCTTGAAGGTCTTTTGGTGCATTTTGTAGCCTTCATTTCATGTTTTGTCATGTTTCAACACATTTTTCCCCTGAAATGGTGCATATTTCTCCTGAAATGGCACATTTTGTTGCTTATGCGGTGCATCTTGCAGCCCTAATTTCATGTTTTGGCCTATTTCAACACATTTTTCCCCTGAAACGACACATATTGCTCCTAAAATGGTGCATTTTTCTCTTGAAATGGTGCATTTTGTTGCTTCTATGGCACATCTTGCAACCCTAGGGGTGTTTGTGGGGTGTTTTTAGGGTTTGTCCTTGATGACCTTGATGATTTTCCCCATTGTTTTGTCTGGATGATGATGTTTGATTGATTAAAGTCCTCTCAATTTTGGAAATGTATGTTGATTATGTCAAATGTTACATTGTTAATGTTCGTTGATGCTTGTTTAATGTTTATGAATCATGTTAGTCATTACGTTGTGATGTTTAGTGATGCTTTGATTGATTTCAATCTAATTGTGTGATGTTAATTGCTTGATTGATGTTCAATAAGATAGTTGATGATTTGATCTCATGATAGGTGAGAGTCAAATGATAGGATAACTTGATGATGTATTGACCTCATGATAGGTGAGCATCGATGGTAGGATTGATGATGTATCGACCTCATGATAGGTGAGGATCGATGATAGGACTGATGCTTGATCGACCTCATGATAGGTGAGGATCGATAATAGGACTGATGCTTGATCGACCTCATGATAGGTGAGGATCGATAATAGGACTGATGATTGATCAACCTCATGATAGGTGAGGTTTGATGATAGATTCACTGATGATTGTCCTGATTCATTGACTTGATGATTGACTTGATATATTGATTGATGGTCTTGATTGAACATGATTTGATTGACTGATGATCTTGATTGAACATTGTGTTAGGGATAAATTTGATAGATTGATTGATGTAATGTTGGTTTGTTTGGCATGATATGATTAGAGGACCTTGATGTTCTTCGGTCTCGGGAGCGTTTCCTGAAGACGTGGGATATGATTCATTAGTTGACGTAGGCTGATTTAGATATTATCGCATGTTGTGGTTTGACGTCACTGTTAGATATACCCCACTATAGGATTAACAGGGTTTTGTTGACTGCTTTGGCAAAGAGTTGGCATAGTGACCACAACACCTTTCATCTAGCTACTAGGGAGATGATAGTTACTCCTAAGGATGTGTATCGTATCTTGTGGATTCGAGTGGTTGGCGAGATAGTTGTGTATGAAAAAGTAGAGTAGGGCAGGACTAATGCCTTGCATAGGATCTTCCAAGATGATGAGGTTTCAGGATATGCGGTCCCCTGGCAGGAGATGATCGGGAGATATGATCCGCTACCATGTGTTCTGGCCAGGTTCGTTGGAAAATTCCTTTGTCCTGACCATAGGTCAAAGTGATTATCAGTCAGCTGGGGTCAAGTATTGGAGCATATGATGGTTGAGGAGACCAGATATCCATGGGGTTCATGTATGTTAGCCCATTTATATCATGATTTGTACGAGGTTATTTATTGTGGGGCGACAAGCCTCTGTTTCAGAGTTACATTGTTGCAGATATGGGCATGGGATCATATAGTGATCACTCGGCCAGTGGGAGATAGACAACGACCGATGGGTAGACCTTATGTGTTCAGCTACACCGATCCATTTGTCCAGCATAAGCTAGGAAAATTAGATTATTGGAGACATGCTTTAGATGATTTGGAGATTGTGACATGGGGCCCTTACTTGGATTGTGAGGTGTGGCCAGAGGATCAAATGGAGATGCCATTCATGTTGTTATCACGATACTTGATGGGACAAACACATTCTATAATCAAGATATTTTTGTATCTATGGGTTTATCGTTAGTTTGGACGAGTTCAGGCGATGCCTCAGGGGGTTTCCCATTATGCATGACGACAACAGGATGCAACAAAGTGGGGGTCATGCTTATCTTATGGTGCTGCTCGTACCGAATATTATACATTGGCACCAGGTTTGTGGGATTATGCTCCATAGGTTGTAGATGCATGGATGATAGAGGATTATTCTGAGTATTTCTACACACATCCTTTTGTGAGGTTATCGAGTCTTGATGAGCCAGTTCCTCCATTTGATGATGATGACAAGGCACCGCCTCAGGCACTGAGACAAAGGGGGGATGGAGAGGAGAGTGATAGTGGGGATGGAGGGGATGACGATGGTGGTGGTGGTTGTGATGATGGTGGTGGTGGGGGTGGTGATGATGGCGGCGACGACGACAGTGGTGGTGGTGATAGCTCAAGCGTAGGGACATCAGGTGTAGTTGGGAGTCACGTTCTAGATTTTGTAGTTCCTAGACATAGGAGGAGTATTGTCGTACCTCAGTCAATGATTCCTAGGATTCGAATTGTAGTCCCCTCTCATCAACAATAGGTGTAGACAGATGCATTATAGGCACACAATCAAACTCTTTAGAGTCAGTTAGTGCAGGCTTAGGCACAGGTTGGCCAGCTTCAAACACTAACGACTAAGAGAGATGCAGCTAGGCAGCAAGTACAACAGGTATAGGGACAGGTTCAATATCTTTAGGGTTAGTTAGTGCAGGTTCAGTCACAGGTTGGTCAGCTTCAAACACTAACTGCTGAGAGAGACACAACTAGGTAGCATGTACAATAGGTACAGGGACAGGTTGTCATACTTACTGTAGAGAGGGATTCCTTGATATAGCGGGCAGAGCAGGCAGAGGCCATTATTGAGAGATTACAACAGGCTGCATCAGTTGTCAGTACATCCGATTATTTCAGAGATATTCGACACACTGCTCAGGAGGCTCAATTTTATAGGGGTAAATATCATGAGGTGGTTCCTCCCGAGTGGCGAGAGAGCTTTGCACAGTCTCAATCTGGCAGGTCTCGGTCTCAGACTGTTAGCATGGGTGTTACACAACTATTTCCTAGAGATAGGAGAGATCCTGGTGTGGGTTCATCAAGTGGAGGAGGTACAGGTTCTATGATGCCAACACCGTCTGAGGGGAGCATGACATAGCGCTGGGTAGGATAACATATTTTGATGTACTTTGGACATGATGTATTCGCTATTGCGACATTGATGATGTACTTATTGTTTTCAAACTTTATGATACAGTGCCATTTTTGATATTGATGTATCTCGTCATACTTTTGGATATCCTTGTACACTTTGACATCATTTTGAGTTATATATGACATGCGGCGATGATGATGATTGATCTATGTGTCTATATGATGTTCATATGTGATGATGATAATGATGATTATGATGGATGCATTTGATTTCTATGTTCATGGTGATGATGATATGATGTGTTATGGATGCATTTAATTTATAGGTTATGATGATGATATGCTATGTGATGGATGCATTTAATTTCTATGTTATGATGATGGTATGTTATGTGATGGATTTTATTTTTGTACTTTTCTGATGCAAATAAATGATGTAACGAATGAATGAATGTGTATATGAAATGATTGTGTGATGGTACCTAATGATATGAGAATGTATGCAATGATGGATGATTCTATATGTTTTATGCAAATGATGTTTTATGCTATGTGAAATGGATTTGGTTATGCAATAATGATATGTGATGGAATGTGATGTGCATATTGAGTATGTATGGATGTAATGATAATGAGATATAATGATTATGTAAATGATGTGTGATGTTTTGTAATGATGATTATGTGATCCAAATGATTATGCAGATGATTGTGTTCAAGGGTCTTAAGCTTAAATGAGTGAATCTATCCAACTTCCAAGAGTTGTGGGAAGGTTGTCGTTAGTTGATTCTTTGTTAAATTAAGCTTTCACAAAACCTGACATATTTTCCAATTATTTTGGAAATTTGAAGAGACTCACTCATTTAAGCTTAGTGAACCACGTTCCTAATGCCACTATATGAAATGATTTTGATTATGTAAATGAGATGCAATGCATGTCTTTTTGTGTTTTCTGATGCAAATATTATGATGTGATGTATGGATGGATGAACGATGTTGTAATGTTTGTTGTTGTATGCAAATGATGATGCAAATGATATGCAAGTAAATGAGAATGTTTTCTAATTGATGGAAATGATAATGCAAGTGATGTGTAATATATGAAAATGATGTGTTTTTTGCAATGTCAAGTGTACTCAATCCCTTAATGCAAGAGATAACATCATTGTTGCAGCTTTGGAAATCCGATAAATAAAAATGCAAACTACCATGGATGCAATCTACTCTAACCATGTAGATCTTGTATGCAAAAGTTGTCATTCGTAACAGTCGATTTGTTGTGCTTTTTATCATCATTGGGCCTTTAAAATGTTGAAAGTGAGTACAAGCATCAATGGTATATTTAGACCATGATGACTTGAGTACTACTTCCATGATGTTTGATAGTGCAAGTTAACACAATCATCTAAGTATAATTAAACCGAGATAACCTGAGTATTGCTTGTGTCAACAGACAAGAGTTAATCCTTTTCCTATGCAAATTCAGAATGTCATCAGTGATACTTTGTAGCGCACGTCTCACTACAATTTGCACAGTAATAATGATCAACTCACAGACAATAGACAAAGAAAAATCATACTCCTTCCTGGCTCCTCTAGTTTGATACATCATCAAGGGGCTCCAGAGATATGATAAAAAAAATCCAAGTACAATAATTGAGCATTTGTGTTTAACATGATAAACCCATGATTCAGAAAGAACATCATCCATTTGAAGTTCATTTTTTTTTTATTGATTTGGATGGTTGATGTGTTCATGTTTGTGTGATTGATGTTCAATGTTGAGTTGCACTATGATCATTATTTTGGGTTGTGTTGTACTGGTGTTGTTTGTCTGTTGGTTCAAGCTCAAACTTTATTTGCCCCCCACTGAGTTTAGGATTTTTCCCCTAGTCTAGGGTGAGACACGATCGTGATGCCCAGATATATACATGGTGCTTTCCAAGGATAGGTAGATGGATGGCGAAAGTGAATGGTCGATATGCTCAAATAGATGGAAAAGCTAGCCTATCACAAATAGTGCCTATTGCCAGGTTTTCACTACTTGTTTTTATTGCACTTTTTTAGATTGTTATGATCTTTTTGATCTTTTTTATTTTTCACTTTTTTTTGTATTTTTCTCTTTTTTTATTTTTTTTGCTTTTTTTTGCTTTTTTTTTTTTTTTAAATTTTTGTATTTTGATCTTTTTGCTTTTTCTTGTTGTTACCAAGACACCTGTTTGCTAGATTTTCATCAAGGCAACAATTTTTTTAGGACATTTTATGATGTTTTTGGTATTTTTCAGGACCTTTTTCCGATGCACTGGATGATTTAGGTGTAGAACTTCTTGAGATGCAGGCTATTAAGGGGTTCATCAAACAAATCCCCTTCTAGTGTGGACAAATGATATGCTCCTGGTCTGAAGGCTGGCACAATGACAAAGGGACCTATCCAGTTTGGTTCATATTTCCCCTTCTTCTCTCGATCTTGTTGATTACAGGGATTCTCTTTCAAGACTAAATCACCAACCTAGGATGTTCTAGGCTTTACTTTGTGGTTGTAACTTCTGGATATCCTCTGTTGATATGCTTTTAGGTGATCCACTGCATGCTGATGACGCTCATCCAAGAGTTTCAATTCTTGTAACCTAGACACTATGTAATCTTCATCTGAAATGATCCCTTTTAGTGACACACGAAGTGATGGTAGTTCAACCTCAATAGGTAGAATAGCTTTTGATCCGTAGACTAGAGCATAGGGTGTAGCTCCTGTCGGGGTATGGATGCTAGTTTTGTAAGCCCATAGAGCAGGGTTCAGTTGCACATGCCAGTCACGTCTAGCATCGTTGACAATTTTCTTTAAGATTTTCAAGATAGTCTTGTTTGAGGCCTCTGCTTGGCCATTTCCTTGAGGATAATATGGTGTAGAAAACCAATGCTAGATGTGAAATTTCTTGCAAAGTTCTTCAACGTCTTGATTTTTGAAAGGTCTGACATTGTTAGTGATGATGGATTGAGGGATGCCATACTGATAGATGATGTAGTTCAGGATGAAGGATGAGATTTTTTTTCCTATGATGGTGGTTAAAGGGACAACTTTGATCCATTTCATGAAATACTCAGTGGTTGTGATAATGAACTTGTGTCCATTTGACGAAGATGGATGAATCTTCCCTACGAGGTCCAATCCCCACTGAAAAAAGGGCCATGTTGATGCAAAAGGTTGAAGTTCCTGTGCTGGTGCATGGATGAGGTTGCCATGAATTTGACAGTTTTGGCATTTCTTGGCGAACTGAAAAGAATCCCTCTCCATAGTCGGCCACTAATATCTCAAATGGAGGAGTTTCTTAGCTAAGGTTAAAGCACTCGAATGATTTCCACAAACACCTTCATGTACTTCCCGTAAAGCCGTTTCAAACTTGTCACATTCCAAACATTGGAGGAGAGTTTCATCAACACCTCGACGGTAAAGGACATCCATGATAAGGGTGTTTCAGGTGGTTTGGTGAATGAAGTTTCATTTTTTTATTGTGGGATAGGTCGAGAGGGAGGGTGTTATCTTTTAGGTACGTATAGATTTTCGCATAGAGGGAAGTGTCAACCTCAGCTAGATGGTAGATAACTTAGGACTTAGTGTTGTCATAAGATGGGTTGAATAGTTGTTCCACCATGAACTTGTAACGGGATAATTTATTTGGAATATGCAAGAGAGAAGCAATGGTCTCCATGGCATCAAAAAATTTATTGTCGCTTTGAGGTGTTGGAAATAGGATGCCATTTAATTGTAATCCTAAACATTATTTATTTCATGTATCTTCTAAGTCCTTGGAATGTGTTCATCAACACTAGGATTAGGAAGAGATTAATATTTGATGAAATAATCATGTTAATTGAAATTTGTAATTAATTATAAATGTTAGGAGCATGTGAGGGCATCCGTTATGAGTTCCTAAATAATAGGGGCACATGGGGCACCCACATGGTAAGGTGTCACTCACTTTGATTTCAGTTAACTATTCAGAGTAAGAGATAACACTTCTGAATGCATGTAAAGATCCTAGGAGTTAGGGTTTGATGTTTGCATGCATGAAGTTCAATTCAGTTCAGTTTAGATCAGTTCAGTTCAGTTCAATTCATAATCAGTTTAGTTTAGTTTAGTTTAGTTTAGTTTGGTTCAGTTTAGTTCATTTTAGTTATGGTTCAGTTATCTTTAGTTTGTTTTAGTTGAATGCTAGTTGACTTTAGTTAACTTGGAATACATGGCTAATGACTTGAGTTGCATTGATAGATAACATAGACTACCTTCAGTTAACAGGGGATGACCATTCTTGCATGAATGGTGTTGAGAAATGTTTCAGTTAACAAGAAATGACTTGGACCCAACTTGTGTACCCAAGTTGGCTTCTTGGAATTAACTCCTTTGCATGTTGAGATATTTTAGAAGGCTCAATTAAGTAGGATTACTTTTGGATGCCTACTTTGAGGATGAAGCCTTGAAGATATTTACAAAAAAAAGGTCTATTTGCTACTTCAATTTGGGATGCCCAAATGCATGAAGATGAGGATTTGACATTGTTCTTCATGACATAACTCTATTTGCAAGAGATAGGCGTACCTTTTAGGGATAGGGCTTGAGCATTGTAATTGTAACTCTTATTGAGTTTACAAAGCTAATTAAAGCCTATTTATCTCAAGCAAGTGGAAGAGAGTTATTATCATTTTTTATTGTAGGTGTGAAGAAGATTTGGTGAAGGCAAAAGAGGCATTCTCAAGCAAGAATTGGAGCTATTGTAATCTACTTCAGAGATTGAATAATACATTAATTCTTGGTGGAATTTTTTCCCGAAAGGGTTTCTCCATGGTATATGCTTGTGTAATCTTTCTAATATCTTGTCTACTTCTATCAACTTCTGTCTACATTCTACAAATAGTAAAATGTATTAATCAGATAATCACCCACAAAGAACATGTAACAAAAGGAAAAGCTTATTTAGATCAGCAATATTAAAGTTTTACAAAGTATTAAGCTAAGAAAAAACCTCAATTTTCAACATTTGGTATCAGAGTTGAGGTTGGGTAGAGTATTGGGATGCCTTTCCTTAAAATATTGGAGGTTTTTTGGCTTAGTGGGAGCTTTTATTATTATTTTTATTTGCTGATTTTGGAAATAAGTTTTTGTTACAATGAATTCTCGGTTAGATATTGAAAGGTTCAATGGTTCTAACTATGAAATGTAGAAACTAAAAATGGAAGATCTTGAAGAAATAGATCAGTGGTTAGTGGTTAATAATGAGACAAAGACACCTACAACTATTTTAGATGAGGATTGGGCTAAGTTAGATAAGAAGGAAAGAGGAACAATTAGATTATGTCTTGCTGATGTTGTTCTCTTGAATGTTTCAGATGAAAATACTGCATATAAATTGTGGAAGAGAATAGGGGATATTTATCAAACTAAGAGTCTCACCAATAAGTTGTATCTGAAAAGGAAGTTGTATTCATTAAAAATGAAAGATGGTGAATCTGTTGCACAACATTTAAATGCTTTCAATTTAATTCTCAGTCAGTTAGCATCTGTAGATGTAAAGCTAGAAGATGAGGATAAATGTATTTTGCTACTTTGTTCTTTACCAGATTCTTGGGAAAATCTAATTGTTGCAATTAGTGGTAATGGTGCAGATCCTAAGATGGACAATATAATTCCTACTCTCCTATCAGAGGAGATGAGGAGGAAGTCTAAAGAGGAAATCCAAGATGCCTTGTTTGTAAAAGGTAGGCCTGAGAAAAAGGGACCTAAGGGAGACAAGGAAGGAAAGGGTAAGTCTAAAGGATGGTCTAAAACCCCTGGTAAGAGTAAGGTAATTTGTTGGAACTATGGGAAACCAAGACATGTGAAGAAGGATTGTAAGAACAAGAAAGAAAGTTCTATTCTTCTATAGAGGAGTCCTCAGATGATAGTAATGATGCATTGGTTATTTCAGCTAATATTGTTTGTGATAACTCTTTGCTTCATGTTTCAAAGTAATCTTCATGGAGAGGATGGTAGTCATGATGCCATGTGTAACTCAATACCATAATTCAATGGGAGTTGTTGGCAGTGACATGGATGCATCATTGGTAAGGTTATCTTCATGTGATTGGGGATATGGTTTTTTATTGGTTTAGAGTGGTTGCTATTATGTCATGGTTTACTCTTGATATGCATTTAGAGTTTGGCATATTACATGTTCTCTTCAAACCAGGATGTATGTTATGGTGCATGTGATCTCCTAAGAGGAGATGGTTAGCTCATGGATGTCATGTTTATGTTCAAGATTGGAGCTTTGACATTGATCTTTTGTAGTTCTCTTAAGTATTGGGTACATTAATCATTTGCTTGATTACTTCATGAAAGTGTTGTGTTGCATTTGGAGTTTGGCATGGATTGGTTGGTTATAGGTCCTCATGGATACTTGGAGAAATAGGTGAGGCTTGAGTTCTCTTATGGTTAGAGACATGTGTTGGAATGGATACAAGAAGAAAAAAAATTCAACAAAAAAGATCGAGGAGCCTACACCTTGGTTGAACATGAGTTCAACACACTCAGTGGTTACACATGCCTTTGAAAAGGCAGTTTGGTTATAGAGACTTGGGAAAGGTATTCATTTTAATTGCAAGTAAGTTAAACTTCAATGTGATAGTCAGAGTGCTATGTGTTTAGCCAAAAATACTATGTATCATGCTTGTACTAAGCATGTTGATATTAAGTATCACTTTGTGTGAGAAATGGTTGAGAGTGGGAAGGCATTAATTGAGAAAAGTTGACACTTTATTTAATGTTGTAGATTATCTTATGAAACCAGTTCCTATAGATAAGTTATTTTGGTTTTAATCAATTGCTTGGAGCTTCATGATTATGCAGGTTACATTTGAAGTTGGCATGTATTGATTAGTTGGTGCAGGAAGGAAATTGGCCTTGAGTCCTGTACGTGATTTAAAATTATTATTGTTACCTAATTTTTAGCTTTTAGCTAAAATCAGGTAACTTAGTGTTTATTCTTTTTGTGTTGTTTAAACATTTAAAAGATAAACCATAAGCTTGCTAGGTCAAGTCAATATGCATGATAGAGATTTCCAAATGAACAAATTACATTTTTTCATTCCAATGTTGCAATTACAACAAATGAGAAAAGAGAACCATATGTGCTACAAATGTAATCTTTATTGATAATCATGAAGTGTACATGTCCCTCACAAACCAAGGGACTAACTTTAATTATTCAATGGAAATATGAAATAATTTATACATGAATAAGTAAAAATAATGTGCATATAAGAATGGAGACCAGTCATTGCCTGAGAATGACTGGTTGCAAAGTTGCCTGCTTGCCCTATTGCTGCTGCCCCAAGTTGATTGTGTCCTCCCTAGCTCCGTAGTGCTCCTAGCTCCTGCATCTGAAAAGACAATGATATTAGAGCAAGGCTCTAAGTAATGAAAGATCTCAATCCTTACATACACACCTACCTATGCATGTATAAACTGATCCATAAGTGCATAAAATAAGCATGCAAACCTTGGATGTCCTAGAAAACAATAAAGTCATCAAACACATCCAACATATGCATTTATTTTCTAACTGTTTGCTTCATGTGCAGATTTAGGACAAGTTTGGTTACTGTTATGATTTAGATTAAATACATGTGGGGTAAATGTGTCTCCCATGAGGGTAGAACTCAACATGCTTTGAAAGGAAAAGGAAATTGAGAAACTTGATCAAAGATTTATCTGTTATCAATGCATTAAATCAATATGGAATCACACTAGTTGATCAACTTTCATTATTAGATCCAAAAGATGCAACACATTTTGTTGGATATGTCTTTCAATCTTCTTAAGTGGACCCTTCATCCATTTTATCAAAGGAAGTAAGTGATTTTGGAGATGCATCAAATACAATCATAGATGCATCAAGTTCAATTAAATAATGAGAGGGCAATCCAAGGTATTGTCAAGTCCCTCCCACCTTGACCCTATTGGACAACCACACATCACACAAGACGGTGAGATTTTAGGTCATCGACATATGGGACATGTGTCTGCCCACTAGGATCAAAGTGGGGAGACAGTTATGTATCACATATGAGCAAAAAGGAAACAAATGTGGTGGAATCAGATAGCAAATTTAGGTGGGACAACAATATGTATTCTCATGTTATTTAGGATAGTAATAATGTCTTTTGACTTCACTAAAGGAAAACAAGGAGTGGTTACAAGAGATGGAATTACAGATGGAAAAGAAAGGAAAGGGTTTCAATTGCCCTATTCGGTGTCACATAATGATCAATTTTCATCTACATTTCTTGAAATTGCTAAGACTCAAGGATTACCTCCACAAGTGACATGTAGTTGACAATAACTTTATTGATGGAAATGGAGAAATCAATGGTTGATTCAATCATGAAACAACACAAAGTGACCCCTTTGGAGACAAGGTCATGAGACAAGTGAATAGGGAAGCACCTCTACAAAGTGCTACAGGAACATGAGCAATAATGAGATAGCTAGTAAAGATGAATCAAATGACAAAACAAAGAAGGTACTTAGCAATATAATTAATTCTCATCTTAAAGGAGGTGGACTGCACATGCATAAGTGAATGACACCAATGTCAAAGAAAGGAATGCCAAAAGACAAGCCCAAGTTGCATAAGGCTTTATTCAAGGCCTTCTCAATCAAACATTAGACAAACAAGTTTTCCGACTAACAATCAATGCATGATGGTTTGAGGAAAGGAAAAAGGTGAAGACATTCAAGAAAAATCAACCCTAGTTGATACAGATAATGTGCACATATAAAGCAGATCATATTTGGAGAAAAATGCAGAAAATGTAAAGGTCAGGCCCAATATACTCTTCATTTCATGAATTGAAGCATGGGGCAGTGCATTTCATTATCAAGTTACAGGGACAATAAGTATTCATAATCTCCCAAGGATAAGGACAGTCATGTTAAAGAACAACAGAGCAGAAAATTCATTGATGATGAATAAAGACAGAAGTGCCAATTTCAAATAAAGGTAGAGTTGTATATACAGTGACAAAGGATTCAAGTAAGTCATTCTTTATCAAATTTTGAGTCAACAAAACATGAATCACCATCAAAGATACCAAGAAGGACAATATAAGCCATGCTGTAGGTGTATTGGATGCAATCAAGGTGAAAGGTTTCCCAAGCATGAGCAAGGATCCAATGTTTATTGCTACACATATGATTCAGCCATACAAATTCAATAAGAGTAAAATGAAAAAAATAGATAGTCTTTCATGATCAGAAAAGGAGAAAGGAATCCAGTAGTGGGAGGCAAGGAACAAAATGGATTGTTATTGTGCTTTTCATGGTGCCTATATATATGCCACTGAATCAGTACTATCCCTATGGAATCCAAGATTTTCAATAGAATGTGACATTTTGAGGAATTGCTATGAAGCCATTGATTTTTATTCTTTTGATAACTATCTAATTGCTTGTTTAGGTGGAGAACGTGGAACCATAGAGTTTGTTGAGAGAGAATCAAACATCAAGCTTAGTGTGGCACTGCTAAAAGATAATCAAAATAAGAAAGAATTTATTCAACATCCTTTCCCTTTGAGCTTGATGATTCGACCATGGGTCCTTGGTTAGGAGTTTTATAGATTTGCAAAACTTATTATCATATAGTATATGATTTTGAAAATACTCTGTGCCTTTTTAGCATTGATGTTGGAACTTTGTGTTGTTTATGGTGATGGAGAATTCAAATGGAATTATGGATATCCATACATTACTATTGTGCTGAGCATCAGCCAGGTGTGGGCATTGTATTTTCTAATGCAATTTTATACTGTTACTCATGATGAAATTCAACCAATCAGAACATTGACAAAGTTCATAGGTAATTGTTCTTGCTACCTAGTGGCAGGGTGTAGCCATTGCAACCATCTGCTTGCCAGGTGTTTTGGGAGTTTCTTTACCAAAACCATACTGTCACACAAACGAGAACAAACACAAAGGTTTGACACTTCAATCCACCCCAATGACACTTTAATCCACCCCAATGACTATGGAAACTCGAAAAGGCTCTGATAAAGCTAGTGATATGGGAGGGCAAGCTAGAAATACCCATGTATATAAATCAACAGAGGGAGTAAACGCATAGAAAGAATGCCACGTCCTATGGGTTTTCTCAAGCCCTCAAGCTCCTACAGGTATGGGTAAAACCCAAAACAACAAAATATGGAGACACCCATAAAGATAGAAGACCTTGATTCCTCTGGCCGTGAAATAACAAACCCACTTGGGGTTCGAGCTTTTAGAAGATATCATTGAGTTTTTTAAAGACAAGCAACAAATATAAGAACCATTTCATTTTTTACTTCTACAGGAGAAATGATAACTCATAAAAAACCCTTTTACAGTGTCTTGGCCACGGCTTGAATGGATAAGATTTCTTCAAAAAAAACATAATATGTTGAGTTTACTTCATGCAATCCAAAACATAGAAGGAAATGGACATTATTTGCTTTATTCATCAAGCTGGAAGCCCGAAAATGAGCTATTCTTGCTCTGTTTACCCAGAAATCAGAATGGAATAAGTTTGGTGGGGCTTACCTGGAGCTTTTTTGCTCATTGTTTGCAATATTCAAAACCTTTCTTCCCACATAGAGCTTCAATCAAACTTGATCATGGCAATTGAAGGCAGTATGATAAAAAAAAAGAGAAAAATGGCACACAAAGTGGTTAGAAAAATGCTACAAGCTGCGCCCAAAATACATGAGATTGCATCTAAAAAAGGTGGAAAATTCAAATTCTGTGCAACATTCACAATTTACCTGTTGTTTCATGCATTTTTATCAAAAAATTGTCAAGAATCGACCAAGAAAAGCACCATATTCTGTGTCTTCTTCAAACCCCATGGCGGCTAGGTATTCTCCAGAATGTTCGATGGTGAAATGAGGGCTTTTTGCCCTTGTTTCTTCCTTTTGTTATTTAGGGTTTGACCCTATTACTTGTTGGCTGATGGGAATTTTTTCCCATTCTTTTAAAAAACTTGAAACACATTTAATTGTATAGTGGGGGCCGAATGGAGGTTTGAAGAATTAGGAAAATTCTTGCCTTGTTAACTTGATGCCTTGTCAAAATTGCTAAGTGTTTCAAGGTGAAACATGAGGAGTGTGCCACGTCACACATATTGTGCCTTTGACCTTTGGTCATATGTGCTTTTGAGACATGTGAATATGCCTTCCATGAAGTGTGGAGGTTGACCATATAGGCCGAATTTGGACCTTTTTCTTGTTTGCCTTTGAAAATTAGTGATATTGCCCATGTGGATTAAAATGCAGAATGTGGTAAGTTAACATGGTCAAATGCCTTGGAAGCTTTTAAAAGCTTTTAGATATGACATTATATGTTGCATTTTATTCCAATATTTGAAGCTATCATGTAAGTGATTTGAAAATCACTTTTATTGTGCCTTTTAATGCAAATGTAACACAAGGAGATGGTGGGGCCCTTATTCTTGTTTTGAATTGTAAAATGACTTGTTTAGTGATATTTTATGAATCACTTAATCAAGATCACTATCTGTAATGATTTTTGGAGTCTTATGCTTCAAAACACACATATTGCATGACTTGTGTGTGGGTCAAGACTTGTGTGAAGACCAATTATGACTTGTAGAGGTGAGGAATGTGTGGGATGCTGTTTTGACTAATTTTGGATGAAGGGGGGCTATTTGGAGGCAATTTTTTCACATTTTTGGTGTGACTATTGACTTGGCTTAAATTTTCTTCATGTGGAGGACAATTTGGAGGGTTTCTAGAAGGTTCCTTTTGTCCTTTTCTGTTGTATCTGACCAAAATATTTTGGAAGCACTTGTGTGAGGGGTTTTAGTGGGTTTTTGCTTAACTATGTTCATTTTGAACATTTGGGAGTTATTTCTTTCTTTTTGTAGGGGCATTGTAGCTTTTGGAGACTTTTCCAGGCAGAGGACAACATTGTAACTCAGATTTCTAGACTTATGTAGCAGTGTAACACCTTTTTGATGAATAAATTAATATATTTTACCTTCTCATTATGTTGTTTATTGTGAAAGCTTTATAAATGGTTGATGAAATCTTATGGCAGAATTTTTTTCCCTTTGATTTTGTCATGTTTTCTTTTCCTTTATGCAGTTAGTATGAATTTGTAGGTCATAACATGTGTTGAGTTGGTTTAGGATAAAGTTTAAGTTGCAAGGATGCAATTTTCTTCCTTCTAGATGTTGTCTATGGCATTTTTAGCCTAGTTATGAAACACTGATGCAAAGGAATATGGAGTTTTGAGTTGTGTAAACCACTGTTAATTTATTGACCATTCTTGTGTGTAGAAGCAACTATATGGGTCTGAGAAATATCATTAGGTGCATCACCATAGGGGTTAGTTTTCTTTTCATGCTTATTTCTCCCCTTTTTCCCAGCAAGGAATAGTTTAGGTGAAACCATCAAAAGGGGAAGCCAACCCATAATCCAAAGGTCTGCTTTTGAACAGGTTACCCACAACTTAAAAGTAGTCCCATGTTAGTCCAAATCTACTGAGTTCATTTAAAGGCTTGGCATTTAGGGTGTAGATTTGGGAACCTAACAATTATTCCTTGTTTAGAATAATTGCAATGTATAATGTCAAGTGGGAGAATGTTGGAAATAGGATGCCATTTAATTGCAATCCTAAACATTATTTATTTCATGTATCTCCTAAGTCCTTGGAATGTGTTCATCAACACTAGGATTAGGAAGAGATTAATATTTGATGAAATAATCATGTTAATTTACATTTGTAATTAATTCTAAATGGTAGGAGCATGTGAGGGCACCATTATGAGTTCCTAAATAATAGGGGCACATGGGGCACCCACATGGTAAGGTGACACTCACTTTGAGTTTAGTTAACTATTCGGAGTAAGAGATAACACTCCTGAATGCATGTAAAGATCCTAGGAGTTAGATTTTGATGTTTGCATGCATGAAGTTCAATTCAAATCAGTTCAGTTCAATTCAGAATCAGTTTAGTTTAGTTTAGTTTAGTTTAGTTTAGTTCAGTTATGGTTCAGTTATCTTCAGTTAGTTTTAGTTGAATGCTAGTTGACTTCAATTAACTTGGAATGCATGGCTAATGAATTGAGTTGCATTAACAGATAACAGAGACTACCTTCAGTTAGTTGTCCCAGATGACCATTCTTGCATGAATGGTGTTGAGAAATGTTTCAGTTAACAAGAAATGACTTGGACCCAACTTGTGCGCCCAAGTTGGCTTCTTGGAATTGACTCCTTTTCATGTTGAGATATTTCTCAGAAGGCTCAGTTAAGTAGGATTACTTTTGGGCACCTACTTTGAGGATGAAGCCTTGAAGATATTTACAAAATGAAGGTTGAGTTGCTACTTTAGTTTGGGACGCTCAAATGCATGAAGATGAGGATTTGACATTGTTCTTCATGTCATAACTCTATTTGCAAGAGATAGGCGTACCTTTTAGGTATAGGGCTTGAGCATTGTAATAGTAACTCTTGTTGAGTTTACAAAGCTGATTAAAGCCTATTTATCTCAAGCAAGTTGAAGAGAGTTATTATCAATTTTTATTGTAGGTGTGAAGAAGTTTTGGTGAAGGAAAAAGAGGCATTCTCAAGCAAGAATTGGAGCTATTGTAATCTACTTCAGAGATTGAATAATAGATTAATTCTTGGTGGAGTTTTTTCCCGAAAGGGTTTCTCCATAGTATATCCTTGTGTAATCTTTCTAATATCCTGTCTACTTCTTCTATCAACTTTTGTCTACATTCTACAAATAGTAAAATGGATTAATTAGATAATCACCCACAAAGAAAATGTAACAAAAGGAAAAGATTATTTAGATCAGCAATATTAAATTTTTATAAAGTATTAAGCTAAGAAAACATCTCAATTTTCAACACGAGGAATTTGCTCAAACCTTATTTCCAAAAAGTAATTTTTGAAGTCATCAACCATTATTTTGTAGGGTACCAACTTGTCATCCTTTGTTTGATAGTCATCATTTACTTGATTAATGACTAGTTGTGAATCCCCATAGACATGTAACTCTGTGATCTTCCACTCAACTGCTACTTTGATTCCAATGATCAAGGCTTCATATTCGACTGTATTGTTGGTGCAAGGGAAAATTAGTCTGTAGGACTTGGGAATGGTATGCCCTTGTGGTGAGATAAACAAGATCCTGACTCTTGATCCATGTTGTGTATAAGAACCATCAAAGTACAAGACCCATTGTTGTGTGAATACTGTTAGGACATCAACATCTAGAAACTCAATGTTCATGGGATGATTGTCTTGTAATGGTGCTTCAGTTAACTAATTTGTGATTGATTGTCCTTTGATTTCCTTCCTATCAATATATTGTATGTCAAATTCACTTAGCATCATGACCCACTTAGCCAATCTTCCAGTTAGATTAGCTTTGCTAAGAAGGTATTTCAGGGGATCTATCTTGGCTATTAACTTGATGGTATGGGTGAGCATGTAATGTCACAATTGTTGGGTAGCAAACACTATTGCCAGAAAAGCCTTTTCAATGAAGGTGTAATTGATCTCATAGCCATTTAAGGTTATATTGATATAATAGATTTCCCTTTCATTTCCTGTTGAATCCTCTTGTGCTAACAAGGCTCCCAGTGACATCTCAGTTGTTGCTATGTACAATAAAAGTGGTTTTCCTTTTGCTGGTGGTATCAAGATAGGTGGAATCATCATATATTTTTTCAATTGATTGAAGACTCCTTCACATTTTTTATCCCATTGGAAAGATACATTCTTGTGGAGCAAGTGGTTGAAGGGGTGAGTTTTGTCAGCCAGTTGTGCGATAAGCCTCTTGATAGATTGGAATCTTCCTTGCAAGGATCTGAGCTAGCTAATGTTTTTACCTTGAGGCATTTCCATGATGGATTTGACCTTTTTAGGGTCTACCTGAATGCCTTTAGCTGACACAATGTACCCCAAAATTTTAGCCGATGTTACACCAAATACACATTTCTTGGGATTTAGTCTCACATTGAACTTCTCTAATCTGGTGAAAATTTTGTCTAGAATTTCTAGGTGTCCTTCTTTGGTGTAGGATTTTGCTAAAATATCATCGAAATAGTCTTCCATGAAGGTATGCATCATATCATGAAAGATGGTGGTCATTGCTATTTGATATGTGGCTCTAGCATTTTTCAACCCAAAAGGCATTACATTCTAGCAGAAAGTTCCCCAAGGACATGCGAAGGTTGTTTTGTCTTGATTCTCAGGTGTTATCTTTATCTAATTATACCCTAAAAATCCATCCATGAGCAAGAGCATTTCATGTCCAATAGTCAAGTCTATGATGATGCTAATGTTAGGTAGAGGAAAATCATCTTTTGGGGAAAGCTTTGTTGAGATCTTTGAAATCAGTGCAGATTCTGATGCTTTTGTCTAATTTTGAGAATGGAACAATATTTGATATCCACTCAGCATAGTCAATAGGTCTAATAAATCCCACATCCAGTAGCTTCTTCAATTCTGCTTTTACTAATATGGAAATATGCGGATGCATTTTCCTTAATTTTTGTTTGACCGGTTTTACTCCTGCTAGTAGAGATAGATGATGCATGATGAGTTCTAGATCAATCCCTGACATGTCAACATAAGACCAAGCAAAGTTAATTTGTCTTTCTGTGAAGAATTTGATGAAGTTCAGATTTTCCTGATATGTCAAAGATTTTTCTAGATGGAGAGTCTTTACTATTTCTTCTTGCCAATGTTGATAGACAGGGTGGTTTCAACCAATACTTTAGATCGTTCCTGAAACTGTTCAGGGAGTGTGTCAAATCTTCCATCCTTCAACACCTTAGAGAGGTTTTCACTGTTGGATACACTCTTTCTTTTTACTTTTTCCAGATATGATACTTCCATTAAATGGTTTTCAACATCAGATCTATTCCCTCTATTATTCATTTTGCAGCTAGAAAATTTGACACCCTCCTGGTTGGAAGCTTCGTTACGATGTTCAATGGTGGAATCTGTTTTAGGATTGGTGGAACAGAGGAAGTTGACAATGGCTTCGTCATTTGAAAATATGGGGATGTTAGACGACTCACTTTGATCCCAATCTATAAGTTCAGGATGTACTAGGGGTAAAGAGTTGTTGGATTGGTTAAATTCAAATGCAGTAAGGGTCCCGATGGTAATGTCTTTGGATTGTCCAATAGCGAAATCAATGTTTGTAAGGTAACTCTCCTCCAAATTATCCATTTCACTCTGAGCTTGATCATCTTCACTGAAGTCATCAATGTGTTGTGATCCTATTTCAAGTAGTCTATAACCTGAACTTTGACCCTCTTCACGTATGGGTGTATACTTTTGGACCACATCAATTTCCTTATCATGACAAGAATCTTCAGATAGAAAATCCCACTCATATTCATTGGAATCAATTTCATGAGCATCACTAGCTTGTAGTTGTAGGATACCCCAATCCTGTTTTATCCTTGGCTTGCATTGTGATAGGTTGTATCAGTTCTATGATGCCTTCTTTCCTTTTACCGATAGGACCTTTTCCCTCGTATCCCATATTTTCCATGATTGTCTTTCCTTTTCCATACTGCTCTATCTGTACACTTGAGGTGGATGCTTGTGATGATTCCTCATCTTTGAATAACTAGTTTAAAACCTCTTTGTCATCTGACTCATCCACTAATGTGCCCGCTCTTACAAAGGTTCCATCAAATAGTGTGGTGGGTTGTGATGATTGTTGTCTAGATGTTGATGGTTTTCCATATGAATTTGGAGAAGATGAAAGTTGTGATAAACATAAGGATTGCTGAAATGAGTATTCCCCCATGCCTCTGTCTTTCAATTGGATCTTGGCAACCTGTTTTGATAAGGATTCGAGTTGACCTTCCTGATTTTGTGGAGTAGGATTTGATGTACTTTTTTATTTGAGGGATTGGCATCACTGATATCCTTATCCTTTGATTGGTCCCTTTTCTCAACCCATTTTGACAAGGCATTTAATTGTTTCTCATAATTTGATAAACCCTGAGTTGGAGCTTCCTTGTTGTGTGGTACAAAAGCATCTTGGGTAGTCTTGAGGGTGTTACAATATTGGCAGTTGTTTGAGTCAACTACAATAGTGATTTCTTGCCCTTTGAACGAGAACTTCAAACAATGGTGATATGTGGATGGTACTGCTTACATGTCATGAATCCAAGGTCTTCCCAAGAGTATGTTGTAGGTTAACTCTTTGTCTAACACCGGGCATACTATATCTATGACAATTGGTCCCACTTGAATAGGTAGCACTATCAATCCTTATGAAGATCTCTCCTCGTCATCATATGCTTTTATTGTGATTTTACTTCGAGGATCAATAGCATTTTCTGAATAGCCTAGTGCACGGACAAGTTTCAAAGTACAGATATTTAGGCCAACTCCTCCATCTATTAGGACATGTTTAATGTGGTGTTTATGAATTAAGACCTCAATGTGTAGGGCAGCATTGTGGGGATGATTGATAGATACATCATCATGTTTAGAAAAGGATAAGCAGTGTGGTGTAGTCAAATGTCCCACCATAGTCTGGAATTGGAAAACCTCTAGATTGTTTGGTACCATGGTGGTGACTAGAGCTTGTTCCAAGATTTCCTTATGAGCGGGTGAGATCTTGAGAAGTTCTAATATGGATATTTATGCGGGTATCTTCTGCAACTAATCCACTATGTTATATTGGGTGGCAGGGATAGCAATTGATTTGGATGTGGAAGGGGTAGCTCCTTTCAATGTTACCTTGGCTTGTCCCCATGTGATTGCATTGACAGGTGTGTTGTCTTGTTGCTCTTTGATTTTGATAGCATTGATTTGATGTGAGCTAGTGTCAGAATTATGGTGATGATTTTCAATTGCAATGATGTTTTGTTCATGTTCAATGGTGTTATCATTGGTTAAGTTATCATTTGTAATAAGATCTGATTTGTCATGGGTTGGATCATCAATCACCTCAATATGCATAATGGTGGTGTCATAGACATAGTTTATGTTTTTTCCCTTGTTATTTGATGACGAGGACTCTCCTTTCTCATAGTTTGGTAGAGGGTTCTTGAATGCCCCCTGATCATTGTTTGTTTGAGGTCATTCTACAAATATCATTATGTTGTCAATTAGATCTTGTATCAAGTGTTCAACTGCAGGCAGTCGTTGGTTTTATGTCCCTTGTTGCGATGAAAGTCACTGAAGTGAGCATCATTCCACCATGGAGGCTTAACTTGTGGTTCCCAAATTTTTTCCTCTAGGAACGTTATGACTTTAGCTTCGATAAGTTCCTTTAATGCTGATTCTGATGATTGTCCCAAAGGGGTGAACCTCCTTTGATTTGTTCGATATGATGATGTTCTAGATCCAACATTACCTTGATTGTTTCTTTGGTTGATGTTTTGGTTGTTGCCTTGGTTGTTGCTTTGGTTGTTTCCTTGGTTGTTGGGAGGATTGTTATTCTAATTAGTTTTGGTGGCGGCTGCAGTTAGGTTGAATACATATTTTGCATTTTGAATTCCACCTACACCATCGTTGTTTCCAACGTTCTTGTTTCGTGACTAAAGCCTCTTTGATTTTAATCCCATTTTCAATCAACTTTTCAAAGGTTGGGGGACATTTTAATTCCAATCTATAACTCATCTCGTCATTGAGGTTGTCAATAAAGATTTCTATCTTTTCCTTTTTGGGTACGAGACGAGAATATCGTGAAAGTAACCTTCTCCATTTTTGGAAGAATACAAGGAACGATTCACCCCTCTTTTGTTTCAAATTGCAAAAATATTTCATGGTGATGTCATGTTGGATGTTGTAAGAAAATTGGGTGATGAAATTATTGACTAATTCCTCAAAGGTGTTTATTGGTGGAGTGAGTTTGGAGAACCATTCAAGATAATGTCTACCTAAGCTTCTTGGGAATAATA
This sequence comes from Sequoia sempervirens, assembly GCA_007258455.2. Lineage (NCBI taxonomy): Eukaryota > Viridiplantae > Streptophyta > Pinopsida > Cupressales > Cupressaceae > Sequoia > Sequoia sempervirens. The sequence continues at coordinate 23,173 of VDFB02067378.1, forward strand.
TCATCAAATGTGTTTCCTCATATGAAAATTCAAGACTCATGGTCCTAAATTCCCTCACATGATCTATTGGATCGGTTTTGTCATTGTATTTGTCGTATTTTGGGAATTTGCAATGTTTTGGAAAGGGGATCATGTGGATACTTTGATCAAATGGATAAGGAAAAATGTCTTGGATCAAGTATCGTTTTGAGGTTCCCCTTTACATATCAAGGATTTGTTGTTGAAGGTTCTTCATTTGGTGAGTTAGAGCAACCACTTGTTCAGGATCATTTTTTAGGCTTTTTGGGTGGTGCTTTCAATTGATTCACATCAAAGTTGTCTGACAATTTGGAACCTTGTTTAGCTAGCATAAGGAGGTATTTTTCTCCATTTCTTTCAAAAATATTTTCTAAACATTTATGGAAATCAGGGTCTTGTTTAGCATGTTGGATATCTTCTTCGGTTATTTCTTCCCCTTCAACGTTGTTGAGTCCATCAAAAGGATTCTCTTCAGCCTCTGCAATGCTATTTTGTGTTTAACTGTTTTGAGTTTCGGTGTTATGAGTCTCAATGATTAGAGTTTCAATGGTTGGAATTTCAATGTTTGGAGTTTCAATGGTTGGAGTTTCAATGTTTGGCTCTTTAACATTTTTATTTTCGAGTCCTTTTTCCTTGAGTTTTTGTTTTTGCAACCTTGTTTGAACGGGCATACAAGTGTTATAGTTTAGACTAAACTTTGATCTAAGTTTTGGAAAAGTAACAAGGATTACAACTAAGTCAAATAGAATGACAAATTCTAATGAGACTAAGTTTGATTTGATTATATAGCTTCATTTTGTGATAAGAGGATGATAAATCCTGATGATGAAACTAGGGTTAATAATCAAAGGTGTGATAAATTTGATGATTTTGGTACTTTGAGATGTTAGATCTTGGTTTAGGTTGGAAAATTCCACTTGTAGAGGTTAATTTTAACAAGTTTAGATTCTAAGGTATATAAGGAATGATTTCAAACTTGAGAGAATTCTGAAATTTTGGGTTCAAACTATGAAACCAGAGACAAATTTTCTTCCTATACGAGATGCTCAAATCTTTGGAAAAGTCTTGGATTTTGACAATAGTAAATTGAATACAAGTTTGGATCTCTTATGTAGAAATTGAAGACCAATCTCTCTTTAAATTTGTAGTGTTGAGAGACGTTTTTGATGTTCTTTTGGACTTAGCACTTTGGACTTTGGTTTTTGGATTTTGATCTTTCATGAAATCATTTGATAAAGCACATGTTTAGATTATGTTGTACCTAAGGAATGGTTTTGGATTGAAAAGGATTCCCAGAATGAGACTGACTATCAGATAGGAGATGAACTTAGGTCACTGGTTTTTTTTTTGGTTTGCAAAATGCGCTAAAACAGATGCAATATGCACCAAAATAAGTGCAAAATGCGCCAAAATACATGTAAGATGCACCAAAAAAAAGATAATATGTGCCAGAACAAGTGCAAGATGCGCCGGAACAAGTGCAAGATGCACCAAAACAGGTGCAAAATGCGCCACAGAACTTGCAAGATGTGCCATAGGACTTGATGCACCACAGAACTTGCAAGATGTGCCAAAAAGTTTTACAAGGCTCTGTAAGCAGGTTTTGACTTGGGTAACTTGGACAGTATGCATGAATATATATGCAAGATGTTCCAGAAGGCAGCCAAGATGCGCTAGAAGGTTTACAAGATGCACCAAACTAGGAGAACAACATTGTTTCTTGAAAGTTTGTTTGATTCTTTGGATTTTCCAATTAGAGACTTGGTTGTTTCAATGAGTGTTATTCTGAATCAAGGTTTTCACTATCGACATGTGATGTTTTGTTTGAAATTTATTTTGAAAACACTTTGATAAAGACACATCAAGCAATGTATGATCTTAAGGCTGTGAAGGACTATATTCTTTTGGATTCCATGTGGGTTTTACCCCAACCACACTTATTCTTAAAGGATGAATTTAGAAGCTTGGCCACATGGGCTCCCCCTTACAGTGCACTCACTTCTTAGGTCAACCAAGCTTCCATCCCCCATAAAACTCCCATGGTAGGCTGATCATCTCTACTAAAAACTGCGAGAATGTGGATGCCTTTTCAACGATCATTGTTGCACCAAAGAATAGATAAAGATTTTTGGCCAAACTATAACAAGGGTTGTAGTATGTGCATTTCGTTCATGGGGGATAATCCATGCGGCAAGAGACCATTTTTTCCCTTCTCATCGAAACTATCCTCGTGATACTTGCCTTTGTTCAAGTATCCACATTTATATACTAACTAGAAGTTGCTTGGCTTTAGCGTGTTACCGGTTGGGTCATTCCCTTGGATGATTACTTTGTACCACAAGGCAGACCCTCTAAGATAAATGCAAGAAAGCAAGTATACTCATAGTTCAATCAATCTTTATTCTACATGAATAAAGAGAGAACACATGCTATATGCTCCACTCACACTCGCAGATAAACGCGAATGGGTCTGGCTTTTTGGTCACCCAGTTAAGGGGAGAGCATATGCCTACCATCCATCAAGCACAAAAGGCATGGTGTTCATTAACCTTTTAATTAAGCTATGTTCCTAACTTAACAAAAAGGAACAAATTAAATCACTTCCAGCCCCTACAATATGTCAATAGTTTATGTTTGAGTCTTTGATAGTGAATCTGGGAAACTTGCAAAACAAAAATAGAGTATTAGCCTTCAAATTTAGTGAAAAATAGGGAAACTGCAAAATGTGCTAGAATAGAGACAAAAAGCGCCAATATGGAAGCAAAATGCACCAAAACACATGCAATATGCTCTAAAACTCAAAAAACATGTTTTTGAACCTTGGTGAACTTTTCTGAAAATTTGCAATATGCATCATTTCTCATACAAGATGTGCCAAAACTCATGCAATATGCACCACAGAACTTGCAAGATGTGCCAAAACTCTAAAACTAAAAAAAAACATGCTTTTAACCTTGGTGAAAGTTTTTGAAAATTTGCAATATGCGTCATTTCTCATGCAAGATGCGCCAAAACTCACGCAATATGCACCAAAATAGAGACAATATGCACCAAAACTCATGCAATATGCACTAGAGAAAGTGTTGTTTGCACCAAAAGTCTCACGTCTGAACGTACAAACATAAATTTTCCAGAATGTTAAAAAAAACTAGGTAGGGCCCCATGGTGGGTGCCATTTTGTGTGTGTGTGAAATGTGTAAAGTTAGTAAATCAACACAAACCTTGATGAAATGAATTATATTAAAGATTCAAAGCAAAGAAGCTATTCTAATTTGCAAAAAAACAAATCTTTTAAGAACGTCTCGTTGTCCTCTATTCTTAAAGATTCCTTTTACCCTTTGGCCCTCAGATTTCTATGTGCACAAAGGCTATTAGAATGACACTTAAGAAACGAGATTAGTATTCAACATGCAAGCCAACTAAGTCCCTACATGAAACTATACGATGGAAAAGATAATGGATACTATGATGAATGGATGATGGTGTTAGACGATTTGAGGTAGATACTATGGTAGTGAGATGGAATGATTCTACATATGCTCAAATGCAAACTATGGAAAACCAAGATGATACTCCATATGCTCAAATGCTAAGTATGAATATGCTAATCTAAAATGCAACTATGATGCAAAGGATGACATAAAATGCAACTATGTTCAAGAAAAGTATTACTCTAAGATCTAACTATGATGCAAAACATGATATAAAATGTAACTATAAGACTCCATAATTCTCCCAAGCTCGAACGATATTATTGCATGATAACTCTATTCAAAAGTGGATGCCAAAATACAATGCCAAAGGGTTGTATTTATAGCCTTTTCCAAGCATCTGGTGAGGTGGAAACAATCAATGGTTCAGATTTGAACAAGAAGAATGAACATTGGAGATGGAGAGAATCAAGATGTTGTCCCCTTGAGCAAAGACAACATGTCAAATGGATGGAAGACTCGAGTGTGGGAAGAAAATACCATGCGTTTGAAAATTGGTGGAACTGTGTGAGGAATAAGCCATGTGCTTTTAAAATTGGTTGAAGATAATTCTAATTAAAAATTAGAATTATTTAATTTCATGTGACCTTGGTGAGGTGGCACAAAAAGTTGTAGACATGTGCTTGAATTCCTAATCGAGATTAGTGAAACTTAATTAAATAAAACAAGCATATGGAAATTTGTTTATTTAATTAAATTAGAAGAATATGATTTCAGATTTGAAGAATTAGAGAAGGATGAACAATATAAATAAATTGAGAATTTATTTATACGTAGTCGAATATTAATTAAATAACTAGTATTTAATTAATTAAATGTCATGACCATTTTTAGGTGTATACACATGGCATACACTAAACTCCTCTATCCAATTCCATTTCCTTCAATTGTTCTCAAATTTTTTCTATGAGATCATGGTCTTGTTTTCTCCCTTTTAACCTTCTTCTCCATCCTTACTCCTTCCTTTGTCCAACCTCCTTTACTAGGGTTTGAACACTTCACTTATACATTTTTTTCTCTTTGATGTATTTTGTGGAAACCTTTGTACCTTCTTGAGGTAGTTTCCTCTATTTTAGTGAACTTTTATTAGGTTGGTAGTTCTTGTAGCACTTATGTGTTCCATTCTCCTTCCTCATTTCTCTTTGTTGAGGATATTCTTGCATTCTCTTTTATTCGCATGACCACTCACTCAATTGGATTTTATTGAAAATAATGTTGATGTCTTTCTATGGATCCTCTCCTTCACATGTGACTACCTTTTCCATTTATATTTTATCATCAAAACTTTACTAGATCTTTCCAAACCTTATGTGTTTCCTTTTTCCCATACTCTTGCATTAGGTTGGCACATCTCATGTTCAGTTGACTTGATTATGTTATAATTTGAGATCAAGTCCCCTTCTTGAAAATCCATACTTGCATGCTTTTATAACTTCTTCATGCCCTATAACCAATAAAAATAATCTACTTCTTATCCTTTTATGGTGTACTATCTTCCTCCAAAATTAAGGTTTAACCCAAATTTCCTTTGTTATCCCTATTTATTCATACATAATCACATACCCTACATTATACATTCTTTCTACTTGTGCAAGTTTAGATTCCCCTTTTCTTGTATCCTCTAGTTCCTCATTGTTAGATGTTTCAACATGTGATTCAATATTAGATCTAGTTTATATTTCTTGTGAACACATCATTTTTGATCTCATGTGCTATCTAAATATAATGCTTTAGCCCTATCTTCTTTGAATACATTAAGGGTTGTGATACATGTAACAATACCCCTTATTTGAATACAAAAAGGGTTGTGATACATGTAATTTAATACCCCTTCTTTGTCTCTAAACTATTTTTTTAGTTCAAGGATCTCCATGATGCCTTTTTAATGATGATCTAATTGGATTTCCTTATCACATGTGATATGAAAATTATGAGCATGTCTTGTCAAATATAATATGAGCTAGTGATCTACACATTTAGGTATATCTCATGATGCTTCTCTTCCTATGTTTTATAATACTCATTTTATTAAAGATCCGCATATTGATGCATTTAGTGGTGATAGTAAGTGATACCATGATCTAGTGTATTTAGTTACATGCTAAATATTTTCTTGATACATACCAAATATGCTCATGATATGTTTGTAATTTATGTATTTAAAGAAATTTTAATTGATGAACCTTATTGTGGTTTAATTTTAATTGATGAACTGGTTTATTGTGGCTATATATTTATAATAGGGTTGGACATATTCTTATCATCCTATATCACTAGAGATACAACATAAGTAATGTAGACCTTATATTTGAAAATAAATTCAAAATTTGAGTATGATGATGTTAAGATAATATGGTTGTAATCTTCTTGGGGATAAATTCTTTCAATATAATTAGTTAAGACCTATTTTGTTTGTCTTTTCTTTATTTTTATAAATGTTAGTATTATTTTTTGTATGTTGATATAAAGATACTAATAATGGTGCACATTGACACAAGTGGTGTGTGGTTCATGTTAATTATTTCTTACATGTTGTGTATGAATTTTAGATGATCCTTGAGGCTATAGAATTCTTATAGTAAATACTCTCATTGTGTTTCAACCAATGTTATAAATTATTTTTATTTTTTTTAAACTTTGGATTTAACAAATGAACAATATTTAGTGTTCTTTGCAATATTAACTACATTCATTGAAAGCATGTGTGTACATTTGTATGCAAGTGAATTCAAATTTGAGAAATTTATGATGGGGAGTCAAAGGACTAGAAGGAGGAAGTATGATCGAAAATGAAAGCAGAAAAAAGTGAATGAAGGAACATCTACTCAAGAACAACCCATGGAAATTATTGATGACCAAGGTGACATACAGGTACAAGAACAAATTGAAGGTAGTAATAGAATTTTTTTCTATGGTATGGAAAATATAATGGAGATGGATGAGGATTCTCTTTTCAATAATATTTCATTTAAAGATATGTTATCTGAAAGCATAGTAAAATTACACTCTAAAAGAATATGGGATGAATTTTTTGAAGAAGAATCTCTAATTGGAAGAGCACAATTATGTGCAAAGTTATTTAGGTGAAAAGAAATGACCCATGTTTTGGAGTTGTTAGGGGTTGATAATAGGAAAAATTCATTAGGTTCATTAAAACAAAAAATTGTTGAAAGCTTGCAAAAAACATTAAATTGTATTGAAAACAAGATTCGAGCTACTAATCCAAGTGTTGCATGTAGAGCATTGATAACTATAATTTCTAGTAAGAAATGATCACATGAAAGACAAGTTCAGGCAATTTCCCAATTACCAAATGTTTCGAGGAGAACTGTTCAAAGGTATATTAAAAAGAGAGATAGATTTAAAGATGAAAATATTGAGAAAAAATGGGTAAATATTTTTAGGGTTCCTTGAAAAGATAGAATTTAGAAGATGTAAAGAAACAAGTGATTGAATATTGGACCAAACACTCTCGTGTTTCTTCCAATAGAAGGGAAACTATACAAATAATAGGTGAAAATGGTACAAAAATTTCTCATCCAAAACATTTTATAGATACAACAAAAAGTGAACATTTTGAAGCATTCAAGAAAGAATTTTCAGATGTGAAGATTTGTCAAAGGATGTTTGAGGGACTACGACCATCATTTGTACGTATAAATAAAGTATGTGAAACTTCTTGTTGTTGAAATCATGTTGAATTTCATCTACACCTACAACCATATAAAAAAATCATTTCAGTAATTAATCCAAATATAGCCTTCCTTGGAAGCACAACACAATTTGTGAAGTATCTTGTATGTGAAAAATCAAAAGATTCAGATGAATTCAATGTACAGTGTATAAAAAATATATGTAATGATTGTGGAAATTTGAAGAATATTTTACAAGTTGACAATATTGATCATTCAATGCAAGTTATTTGAAAGAGATTTCAATATGAGAAATACTCAATGAAGTTAGGAGTCGAGGCCAAAAAAATGTTCTCAAAGAGAGTGAATTGTCTTACAATGGATTTATGAATAAATTTTGCAATATCATATATCCACATATCCAACATTGACATGGTGCAATATGGCAAGCTAAGCAATTTTATGACTCAAAGAATTTCTTTCCACCAGGTTGTATTCTCTCTATTGTATATTTCTCTGAGAACTATACATTTAGTCCTCAAACTGAGATTCAAAGTTAATATTATCATTCAAAGCAAGTTGCAATCTTTGTGCAAGTTTTCTATAAGCATGTTGAGTTATATTTAGATGGTTTAAAAAGTAGCAAAGATGACCAAATTATCATCAAAGAGGTTCACTTTTATATTAGTGATGATACAGGTCATGATAGAAACTATGTAGCCCATTGTTTCTAAATGTTTTTTGAAGACCTGAGATGACGTGCCATAAATGTTGAACAACAATGGATATGGTCTGATGGATGTGTTGGTAAGTGTTGATTTTTTAAATTAAATTATTTATAATTATTTAAATTTATTTACTTAACTTTGAGACTTGAATTGTTCAATTACTTATATATGTTGTGTATGTATACATATATATCTAGTTTTTTCAACTAATTTGGTTTGAATGAAATTATTTATAACTTCATAAGACAATTTTAAGTCTGTAAAAGCTTTTAATTGGTTAAAACAACATGTTAGACATGGCACAAATTTTTTGTCGAATTTTTATGAGAGTAGACATGGAAAAGGAGAGCACGATGGAGCAAGAGCATGTGTGAAATGTGCACTTCGTCAACATGAACTTGTAGGTAACACCATATATGGAATAGAAAAAAATTAAAATTCTATTTAAACTTTAAATTCTTAAACCTCGTAACCTGACAAATTTTTCCAACACACACTTGTAGGTTATGCCATATGGAATGCAAATGAAATTGTTGAATGGTGCAAAAGTTGTTTTTCTGCTTGTAACTTAATATACAACACATGCTATTTTTGGGAAGTTAAAAGTACATAGTCAAGAATTTGTTATTTGAATTTCAAAGTGTGTACATGAAAAAAAGAATTTTCAAATATATATATATATATATACTTTTTAATCACTTGGTTGTTTGAAATTTAAAGAAATTGATCGATCAAATACTTATAATTGTCAAACAATTAATGGTATTAGAAGTCTACATCAAATCATGACAATCAGACATAACAATCCTTATGCAGTTAATGTGAGAGAAAAATCATGGTTTTGTGTTGATTGCATTGAGGCCAATGAAAATACTCTACAATGTGAGAATATTAGAGATAGGTATGTTTCACAATGAGAAATGAAACAATTAGTATCAATGCCTCCTTTTGAAGATAATGACAATGTTGATGTCTATGATCCTCTATATCCAGCTGATTACGAACATGTATCTGATTTAGTTGTTACAAGTATATTTTATTTACTTTTAGATTAAATTTTAACTTAAAATTGATTTATATATTCTACCTAAGTTGAGCATGTTTATATAAATATTTAAATGATTTGTAAATTAAAACTCTAATTTTCAATCATGTATTTATATTTGTTTGTACTACATGGTGTGTATAGGAGATATTTTCACTATTGTTGTAGATCTTGACAATGCGAAAGGTGTAGATTACTATCTACTAAGATGTATGCAACCAAAATTGAAATTGGTGGAATCAATGACAAATGGTGATGGACAAGAGTATCCCATCCAATCAGTCGTTGTTGAAGGCACATATTATCAACAAATAAAGATAGATAAAAATGGTATTATATTTGTTGATTATATGCCAGGACAAAAGGTTCTACATTATAGTCACTTTGTTATAGCAACAAATATAAATTTTGAAAATTTACCTAAAAGAGGATGTGCCAAACAAAAGTGGAGGTTGTCTATTGAAGATCATGAAAAGATTTTAGAGATAATTAAAGATAGAGAGGATCTAGATTATATGTACCGAGAGCTTTAAGTTATTTAAATATGTACATGACATATATTTTTTAGATATGATTTTATATATATATATATATGTAATATTTGGACCTAATTTTAAAAATCTAAATATATTATATATATTGAATTCAGTTTTTTTTATCTAGATATCTATATTGATTCCATGTGACCAAATCTAGAAAAAAAAATTAGGCTCGGTCAAGTTTAGATATAGGTTGATATATATGTTGAATATTTTCCTTATCATCTATTTCCAATTATATTTTTTCCATGTGGAATTCTTGACTTAAAGAATCTTTGATTTTATTTGTTCAACTCCACTTATATCATCATCAAGCTCCCTTTCTTTGCTTGCAAGTAAATTCATATGCAATACAAAACCTCTTGAGTTTAAATTCATTTTTCCTTTTCCTTATTGAATCTATTTCCAATTCTATTTGTTCCATATGGAATTCTTAAGTTCAAGAATCTTTGATTTCATTTGTTCAACTCCACTTATAGCATCATCTCTCACTTTCTTTGTTTGCATGTAAATTCATATGCAATACAAAACCTCTTGAGAATCTTTAAATTCATTTTTCCTTTTTCTTATCATCTATTTCCAAGTGTATTTGTTCCATGTGGAATTATTAAGTTCAAGAATCTTTGGTTTCATTTGTTCAACTCCACGTATATCATCTCTCACTTTTTTTGCTTGCATGTAAATTCATAAGCAATACAAAACCTCTTGACTTTAAATTCATTTTTCCTTTTCCTTATTGAATATTTTTCCAATTTTATTTGTTCCATGGAATTCTCAAGTTCAAGAATCTTTGATTTCATTTGTTCAAATCCACTTATAGCATCATCTCTCACTTTCTTTGCTTGCATGTAAATCCATATGCAATACAAAACCTCTTGACTTTAAATTCATTTTTCCCTTTCCCTATTGAATCTATTTCCAATTGTATTTGTTCCATGAAATTCTTAATTTCAAGAATCTTTGATTTCATTTGTTCAACTCCACTTATAGCATCATCTCTCACTTTCTTTGCTTGCATGTAAATTCATATGCAATACTAAACCTCTTGACTTTAAATTCATTTTTCCTTTTCCTTGTTGAATCTATTTCCAATTGTATTTGTTCCTTGGAATTCTTAAGTTCAATAATCTTTGATTTCATTTGTTCAACTCCACTTATAGCATCATCTCTCACTTTATTTGCTTGCATGTAAATTTATATGCAATACAAAACCTCTTGACTTTAAATTCAATTTACCTTTTCCTTATTGAATCTATTTCCAATTGTATTTGTTCCATGTGGAATTCTTAAGCTCAAGAATATTTGATCTTTCATTTGTTCAACTCCACTTATAGAATCATCTCTCACTTTATTTTCTTGCATGTAAATGCATATATGCAATACAAACCCTCTTGACTTTAAATTCATTTTTCCTTTTCCTTATCATCTATTTCCAATTACATTTGTTCCATGGACCATACACTTTATATTGATTGGATATTTCATTTTTGTATTTAAATATATTTAATTTTCATGTTGGTTGAGAATGCTCATGTATACTTAGATTTGATTTGTATTTTCCCACCAAGATCAATCCTATAATGCCTAGGTTTGATCCTATGTGGCTCAAGATTGACCATAGAATTTAATTCAAAATCAAAAAATTAAAATTGTCTTTTCCTATTAGCTTTTAGGAATTGACCTAACTTACATGTTTGCATGAATTATTTCTATTTCTTGGTATTTAGAGACATTAATTTGTGTAATTAATTACATCCATTTTTTAAAATACAAAGAGCAACCATTCTAGGAACATTTTTATTTAGATCATGTAAAATGAGGACCTATTACATCTCAAAAAATTTCATCACCCTTATGCATTTTCAAATGTACCAAAGATCATAGTAAACTAGGTTGCAAAAGGTTCAATTTTTGCAATATATATATAATATATACCTCAAAGGATGATTTGTGCATTAATCAAGATTGACTAAAAAATTAATATGTACTCTAATTTTGATTGCATATTCATTTTTTTTTTTTTAAGGTACAAGTGCTAAATAAATAAAATCAGAAGGTAGAAATTGCTAAATAAATAAGAACCATAATGTGATATAACATGAAATGTGACAAACCATAATGTGATGTAAACCATAATGTAAAATGTATATAATGTGACATGAAAAACCATGTAATGTGATGTACAAACCATAATGTGAAATGTATGTAATGTGATGAATTATACCAAGAGTTTAAACCATAATAATGTGTACATATAACAAGACATGACAAACCATAATGTGACATAAATCATAATGTAAAATGTATGTAATATGAAAAATCATAATAAGAGTTCAACCATAATACTGTGTACATATAACATGACATGACAAACCATAATGTGATGTAAACCATAATTTAAAATGTATATATAATGCGATAAATCATAATAAGAGTGAACCATAATGTCTATAACACATGTGTGTGCATGCAAAACAACTCAAAGAGAAGGATACCTAATATGGATAGATGAATATGATCCCTGCCTTGATCCCTCTCTTGATCTTTGTCCTGATCTAGGTTGTCTCAATCCCTATCCTGATCTAAGCTATCTCATTTTTTTTCCTAATCCAAACTATCTCAATCCCTATCCTGTGCCCTGTCTTAATCCAAGTTGTCTCGATCATTATCAAGTGCCTTGTCCCAAGCCCTACACAAGTTCAAGTACATGTAATTTAATTTAATATACGTGTGTATATGTAAAGTTATCTAAAACTTATAATGTACATGTTAACTAATTTAGCTACCAGCTCAATTAGGTAGAGTTGTGTTTGTTTTACAAAGTGAAGTAAATGGTGCATTCTACTCTACTATGTTATATCCATATGCATAAAATAAATTATCAACTAGATTTCATTATTACATTATGCAAATGTATACAATAAAGAAGAGAGAACAAATGTTGCATAAAAGTTGTCTTTATTGATAATCATAAATGTATGGTGCCCCACACAAGCTGCGAGACTAACTACTTCAATATAGTAAAATAATAAGCTAAACATTTGAAGATACATAACAGTGAAAATGCATATGGAAAGAAAGGGGATCTATCATTGCCTGAATGACAAATCCAAGTTGAGTTGAATTGTTGCATCTACTTTAGCCCCTCCTGCTTGTCCAACCTCCAAAAGTTGTTTTCTTGTTGCTCCAAGGTTGCTTGCATGAGTGTGAGAAAGTTTTTTAGAGCTCGGGATCACCAATAATTACATATGAAAACATCTACAAACATATAGCCTAATCCTCATAAAGCATTGAAATAGTCTGCATATCACAGATGTCTAGGAAATAGAAAGGTTATCATAAACATCTATCATATGCTCTGTTTTATCTAACATATTTATTCATTGTGTAGGTTTAGGTGAAATATTTATTGCTGTTTTGTTTTCAATTGAAGTCACAACATGTGGAGTAAAATGGGCTCCCACAAGGGTTGAGCCCAACATGCTACCTTCTTGGGTTTTAACAAGAATAAGAGTGTAGAGATTTTATTCATTGTATTTCTGTCAATCAGATACTCGTCATTCATAACAGTGAGATGATGGTTTCACTGTTACAAATAACTAATATCTCCTCAATACAATTATAATGAGTAAAAGCAATGATGAGTATTTTCAAGAAAAGGCATGTAGTATAAATAACAAGAATAGTCATAGGCACTTTCAAAGGGTCTTTGAGTAAGGGTCACTGGCATAGTAAGGCCTTTTGTGTCATTCAAAGCAGTCAAGACCACACAATACAAGTGAGAAATCAATCATTAAATGCCTAAAAAAAATAAAATTCATAACCCTTATTCAATGATTAGTAGCAAAATAGTCAAAAGAGTTGTTGAAGGTCATCTAAAGCATTGTTTCAAGGCACCATTGGTCTATAACAACAAATAAAGAGTGATGAGTCACTATTAGTCAAGGAGTCTTAAACAAAGAGTTGCTCTTAGACTTAACAATAGAAGCTTAAAATGCTCTTATTGAAAGGAAATTTAGAGCTTATCCTTTTGAGTAGTCTATATGACAAAGGTGCTATGAAAGAAATACATGAAGAATTCTTTTGGTAATGAGATTGTGATTTATATCTTTGAGCAAGCCTTATTATGAGCCTAGGAAAACAGTATGGAGGCTTAGAGCAACAATAAAAGTTTTGTAAGAGTGCAGGAAGAGAGGAGACATTTGTATGACAAGAGTGTTGAGTAGTCTTGTAGGAGACAAGCTAACATGAGTCATATCAGTCCTAGGTGTGGAGCAGTATCATGGTGTTCGTGAACTCAAAGTCAGTCATCAAAAGAATATTTTTCTAAGACGGATTTAGGAGAAATCATGCTAAGTATGTAGAGTGTTGAAGTCACGACCTGTGCCATGAATATAGGGTCGTGAATCTTCTAAATTTCAATTAGATAGAGATTCAAAGTTTTGAGCATAAAATGCACAGACAATCAAAATATATGCTCAGTATTTTTAGTCACAGATAGAGCTCGAAGAAAACCATAAAATACACATAGAACAACAATAGCAATTTTAGTATTTGTTGTGTTAAAAATGAGCTTGAAGTAACATTACATAGTATGAAGGGAGCATATACTGTGAAAAAAATAAACATGACCTTCTGAAGTTTCAGTTTTTCCACTATAAGGAAAGAGCTCGAAGCAACGTTGTTCCTCTCAGTGAAAGAAACTTACCAAACCAAGCCTCGGTCTACATATTATATGTGCGAGATGATTCCAAAAACCTTCTTAATTCCTTTAGAAGAAAAAACATCATGGTGGAGCCTTCACAACAGTAGGGCATAACAAGGAAAAGCATCTAGTGTAAAGAATGAGTGGTTGTGCGTGCATGTTTAGGGTTTTTGTTTGCCCTAAAAGTGGTCGATTGGTACTTAGGCATTTTTTTTCCTTTGTTTTAAAGTTTTTATTTTATGACTAATTCCCCTTATGCAAATGCTTTTTCTTTTTATTTTTTTCATCAAATTTTAATGTGAAATTTTTGTTAAAGTGATATTTTATAAATCACTTTAATATTATTTTTGGTGCAAAGATAATGGCTTTTATTTTCTTAGTATGAATCAAGGGGTATAGTTGGAGATTTATGAGAGTGCCAAGTATATAGGGGGTGGTTGAAGTTGTGGATCGACATGTGGAGGAGATGTAGGGAGGTTTTACTCACCTTTTGGAGGGAATTAGGGTATCTAGGAGTTAGTTTCTCATGCCTTCATGATGGACATGGTCAAAGTTGACCTTTTTAGCATTTTGGAGCTTTTTTGGAGGAGATTTAGGAGCTATATTTTTGGATCTATTATTGCATACGACCAAGAAGGTTCTAGGTCCTATTTTGGTGAATCTTGTTCAAGGATGGATATAGTCACTTGTTGACTCATTTTGTATTGAGTTCTGATTATGCTTTACTTTTACTTAGTGAATTTTTTTGGAGTCCTTTGGAGAGATATTGCATATTTTGTAACTCTTTTGGACATGTATATCAGTTCATACCTTGATGATTAATGGAGATAAGCAGTTTGACCTTCTTAATTTTTTGTTTCATTGTATGCATGTGGATGATTTGATGCAACTACATGTGAATTTTATCATTCCTAGTTTTATGTCTCATTAGTGTAATCTTTAAATAGAAAGTATATGAAGTTGAAAGTTGTAATTTGTGTTGTGTTGCAGGTATTTCAAGTTGTGAAATATTTCTTTCCTTCTAGGAGTCTGCATTGTAGCCTTCTTACAAAATACTGATGCAAAACATATCAATATTGAGTTGTGTTCATTAAGCTTATAGTTGATAACCTATGTATGCAAGTTGTTTGCAAGTCTAGTAAGTGTTTTGGTGCATCAACTTCCTTAAATTTTAGTTTATTTTCAATTTATATTATCTTCTTTCCCCTTTTCCTCTGCAAGTCTTTAGAATAGTTAATTAGGAGAGTACCTTAGGAGCCAGCCTTCTCTGGAGGTCCATTCCAAGTTTAGGTAACCCACAGCCTAGGAATGTTCCCATGTTCCTCCAAAGTGCTAAGTTCTGCAACTTAGCAAGGGTGTAACTTTGAGAGAGAACAATATAAGTTCAATGTGTGAATGTATCAAGTAATTTAAATTTATTATTTAAATGTACCTCACGTGAATAATGCATGGGATTGATAGCATGCTCCAAATCTCCAAAGTCTGGGAAATCACCATATTGCTGGAAATTTTCAAATACATGATTTCAAAAAAGAGTTAGAAATACTTTAAAATCAATTTTATTTAAAACATATGTATGTAAATTTTTTTAACATAATTTACACATAAATTATTCAAGTACCAGTCGTACATCATTAAGGGATCTACCAATCCCATTGATATCACAAGAACATAAAAAGACACCTCATGGACATTTTTACATGGTACAATATCAATGCCAAAAAGAAGTGCACTATATGTGCCACCAACAAGATCAGTTGATGTCGTAACCTCAACATGATCTAGAACTTGCTGAGAACCTGGACAAGCTGCATAATCAATAGAAACATGTTATGCAGGGGAGCCTATAGGATGGTGTGGAATATCCTGTGAAGTTTCCACCTCCTACCTTGTATGTGTAGTAAGATGTCAATGTCTAATAAGGGCCATCACAAAATCTAGAGGGATCCCATGCTCCTCACTGATGATTTGGTAAGCTACCAATAAATCAGTAATGGAGACTACACACACATTACAGATAGTCGTGTCACTCATATGGGCCACATTTGATGGCGATGGTAAATTGACATGAATAAACAGATCATAAGTACTAAATTTATCCTTTGTGGGAGGAAGCCTAATTTGTTGCCGTAATAAGTATCTACCAACATGATCAAATGACATCTAATTGATCTATCTAGTAATGGCGGTAATACTATCAAAAATATGAGATTTGGTGGGCCTTGCTACTGTATCCCATGCTGTTGCTAATTCCAATTTTTTTGGAAGAACCAAAAGGTTTGGACCAACTAATGCCCTCTTGTTGATGGATGGTGGAAAATTTGAATGTCTATACTCAGGTTTGTCAGAAAACCTACCTCTTCCCTATCCAACATGATCAAGAAAAGATGTGTAGTCCACATCTATCTGTAAATAAAACTCTGCATATAATTGTTTGCAAAAAAAAGTGGTAGCTCATCATTATGAGGCCATCTACGATGAGCTTCCAACCATCTAAGATATATAAATGGAGCAACAAGCTCATTTATACACCTAGTAACTAAATATCCTCTAATTCTCTCTTTTCCCTTATAAAAAGGGACCTTGTTATGCACATTATCTTGTGAAACTAACTTACTAATATGTCTCTATTTCTCTGTGCCAATAACACTCCTAGCAAGAGACAAATAAAACTGCTTAGTGATAACATCATCATAAGGATTGTATGATCGAATCACACCAATCATATGTAAAATCTCATCCCTAATAGTGACTAATTTGTATATATTGGAAAAATTAGAGGAGTTATGAATGGTTTTCTCTAAACATCTCAATGCATTTTCTAATATCCTAACACTCTCCTCATAAAAATTCATTCTAGCTTGAGCATTCTCTTTAGACTGAGGAGAATGGTGACATCCCTAATCATCAACCATATATGTATATAAATAAAGAGATTTGTATATCATTAAAACAAAATATTTAAATTACAAATTTATCAAGTTTCAAAACTAAAACATTTTTAATTTAAATATACATCTAATGAGATATCTAAAGTTACCTCTTTGAAATAATGAACAATTAATAAAATATGGAAAACTATATCAATTCCATGAGGCACATGTCTAAAATGAAAACATGATCTATTTTATCTATTTAAAATGTAATCTCATAAACACATTGTAAAATTTGACAAGATATTGGAAAAATAATTCTTATTCTATTAAATTATAAGATGGGATGAGAAGATCTATTAAGTGTGCAAAGACACTTGGGAAAGAAATTGTACAAATTTTGATGATTAGAAACAAATTATGTTTTGGTAAGTTGTAACTTGGGTTTGATGCTCTTTTTCAATTATTGTTTGGAACTTAGCAATTTTCAAACCTGGTAGGCACATGGGGGAAGACAAGGGAGAATACATATGCACTCTTTGACCAAGGGAAACACTAGAAATGGAATTTTGGTGTAAAAATATAAATTTATTGAAAAGGGCACATTACACATACTATTTAATTCATAGCATGACTAGGTTTTATGGGAAAAGAAGTGGCATATACCAAGTGTGCCATTTGTCAATTTGATAATAAGAAAAATAATTTCAAAAGTGTGTTTGCACAAATATTAAAAATGAACATGGAGGTTACCTGCCTAACATTGACCTTTAGGCTACATGGTAGTTTAAAGGATCAACAAAATTTATGCAAACTCAATAACATTGAATTGGGCTAGGTAAAGAAAAAAATGTAGAATGATAAAATTGACTTGAACTGATAGACAGATGCAAACTATCCAAGAATTTCTAGACCCAAATTATTTTTGGAGTTTGGTCTAATATCATGGGGAAGTTAAAAGAAAACCACTATTACTTTCTCTTCCATAGAATTAGAATATCACATTGTAGATGGAAATGTTTACCAAGCAATATGGTTGCATCACATCTTGACCAAAATGGGTATACCAAAGTCACACCCTATGGTTCTATTTTGCAACAGTCATTTAGTGTATTGAAGCTTGTTCCTAATCATGTGTGTCATAAGTGCACTAAAGGAATTTAAGTTTAATGCCACTATTTTGAGAACATGCTCAAGAACATCATATTCAACTCTAGTATTGTTTAGCTCAAAAGCAACATAGAGATTATTTACCAAATTTGTTTCAGCAATGAAATCCAAAACTTTTCAAAAGTTCCTAACTTATAATTTGAGAAAATGATGTATAAATGGGGCATTGTTAGACATTAATATTACATCATAGAACTATGTTTATTCTATTTTTGATGGTTTTTTGGTCGATATATGGTTTAACCTTCTGTCTATATATAATCTTCTAATGAGCAACAAAGACTGTTAATTGATTGTGTCTCAATATTCTATTAGTAGCCTCATTTTCCCCATTTGGACCATGTGCCTTTTTGCTCAAGAACATGATCCTTTTTGTTACTATCTTCTTACTTTGCTTTCATTTTGTTTATTAATATCTCATCCAAGAGCCAAATGTAAATGCAGTTCATTAAAAGTTATGTGCAATTTACAAATGCAAATTGCATATTCCTTCAACACAATTTGGATGCATCCTCAATTTTCACAAGCATAGATCATTACAAATCTAACTTGTATCAATAAAGGGTCTTTCTTTCTCATTTTCAAAACTATGTTATTGGAATATTTTTATATTTTTCCTTAGTAATCATTTTTAAAATTTTCTAAAACCTTTTCAATATGTATCCATTATAACGCCCGCCGAGCAAACCCCAAAGAACAACCACATAAAAAGCACACAATTTTTTTTATTTTTTTTTTAAATAATAAATAAATAATCAATATACAATATTAAATAATCATATACATGATTATATACTTCATTTCATTACAATACAAATAACATAACCGACTATGTTCTTTGGGGTGCGCGAGGTCACATCGAATTAAAGATTACAAAGCATCAATACATAAGATACCATTCTAACAACAAAGGAATTATTAATGACAACATTAGACATATACATAGATTCCATCATGAGGAATCACATAGCCAAATTAAGATACAAAGTTGATAACTACATTACAACATCTTTCAAATTATACATCATTTCCATATAGTTTACATCATGGTTCCCAAACATGTGGGATGAATACAATATACAAGATTTATCAACATAGTATAAAGATCAACTGATATAAATCTTCAACAGGATGAGACTAGGCCAACGAACGCTGATGGGGAACCCAACGGTGTGCGGAGCACATTCCACCCGACCACCCCCGTGCTAAGAGGTGACAGAGAAGTAACTTCGACCAAGACTATCAACTGACAAGAACCGATGTACAAACATACAAGAAGTACCAACATAGAGCCATAACACACTACTCCAAATTATAATGAAACAAACAATAACATCATATAACAATACCATAAGAGTACAAGGTCATAAGTCAAATATCAATGAGATCATACAAGACCACAAAGTACACCAAAGATGTATCAAGACAATATTCCATAAATCAAAATAATTTCATTTATCAACAATCTAAACCAACTCCCATAACATACTTCCAGAGGAACACAATAAAGTAAAACACATGGGCAACTAGGGGAGAGTGTCATTGCATAGTCCTACATGGGCTATCCTGTGCTCTTCCTCCCAACTGGAGGCACCAATCCCATCTATGGCTATCTTGTGCCCTTCATAGGGTGACTCATGCGGAGCCGTAAACCTCTCGTGAAGATGAGGTCACGACCTTGCTGACCATGGCCTTCTCAGTCTTCCAATTAGTCTGCGGAAGCACTAATGAAGATGAGGCATCGATTTTTAAATCTTATAATGATATTACTACCCAACCCTCCTAAGTTAATTATTAGGTTTTCACTTGTTTACTAACTCACTTGTGGGTTATCCTGTGCCCTTCCCCTTAAGCGGGGCGCCGGCCCCCACGAGGAGCCACTCTCCCTAGAGACCCAACCAAAACCAAAAAGAAACAGGGGTGAACCATCACAAACATGCACATTGAAATACAAAAACAATAACACGCGAGTCATAACCCATCTTGCTAAATGAGTACATTACCAAAATCTCACAAGACTATACGCCTCGTTCTCAAACCATGACATATCAATTACTCATAAGGAAAAGACATAAATCCAACAAAATCACAATCCGATGGAAGACTACAGTTTAAACACAAATGGGGTTCCCACATCAATGAACTCACAATGACCCGAACCCAACAAGTCTACAAGACTCAACTTCATAAAAATAAAAATAAAAAGATAACTTATTTAATTCCATAGTAAATTCCATTTCCACAATATACATATTAAAATAAAGAATTAAATAATCAATGCTGACATATACTCATAAATTGCCTTTTTACTATATTATCCTATCAAAGTTCATAATTTAACCAATTAATAGAAATTCCTTTCTATTTTCATATTTCCACTATAATAAAATCTTGTTTTATTCATACCAGAAAAAGGAGTAATCTGTTTACAGACATAATTAATTAAATTATTTTAACAGTGAAATTGTAACTTACAAAATTTAATTAAACGAATTAATAAATAAATATATATATATTTATAAATGCATACCATACATTATAATTTAAAAAGAATTTTCGTTTTGAATAAAGCATACATTCGAAGCTCCGTTCGAATGGAAAGAAAAGGCCATTCATCGCACGGAATATTACCAGCTGCGGACAGTCTACGGACTATCACTGCAGTCCAAAGGACTACCGTGGATAGTCTACGAACTGTCACAACAGTCTGAAGGACTGCCGTGGGTAGTCCGTAGTCTGCCGCACATTACAATGGCTAGCTGGGTGGTGGGTACGGCCGAGGCCGAACCATCACTCAGTCAGGATTTTTTTATAATACCAAACAAAAATTAATAAGGCTGGTGAAATTCGAACTTTAGCATTTAAATTTTCATTCAATATTTATATCTATATATATGTGTGTATATATATCTAATATATATATATACATATATATACTGTATTTTAAATATTTTGAAAATAGAGAATGATAATCAACTGAACAATTTACTGTATATGTTTATATATAAAATATATTTGTAAAATATATATATATATATAAACGAGAATGTGCACAACCCAGAATTCACAGTAAGGAGATTATTCTTTAATTGATTTATTATTTTTTTAAAACAAAACTACAGTAATACTGTTTAATTCCAGAATCCCAACAAAATTTCATTTTGAATAAACACCAATCCCGAACCCCAGTAAAATTTCCTTTGATTGAATAATAGTCCAAAACATTTCTAAAGATTCAAAGATTTTCTTTCCACACGCATTAAATTTCAAACCCCAAAAGGAAATTACATTCACAAAGAACAATTCTCATTTCATTTGTTGCTACAGAAAGAAGATAATTAAAAAGGAGAAGGAGAACCTGGTGTCTTGTGCCTGAAGAAAACTGTAGAAGCTTTATCCTTTTTGCAGATCAAATCCTTCACTGCCGATTGTTTCCAGCAACAGAACCAGAACCTCCCTCAAACTGTACCTTATTCTTCAATAAATTCTCCAACACAATAGAAAAAGAATGCAATACTCCTCCAGAATGACAAAAAAAGCGAATGCAAAATTTCTCCAGAATTCGAGAAGAAAGAGAGTGCCACCCCGTACAAAGAAAAACCCCTAAATAAAATCAACACTCAAAAGTCTTTTCCGTTTCCTCTTCCCGGAATGCCAGAAGTCACTTCTCCAAAAATAAAATTTAAATATATTCAAATCCACAAAATTTAACTTTTTATTTATTTATTTATTTATCATCTCCACAAACACTTTATTAAATAATCACATGCCCATTAAAATAATTGACATCAACCATTTGCAAGATTTTCTCAAAATAAATTTAATATTTTCACAAACTACTACTAACATTTATTTATTAATTTATGCTTTACTTTATCAATTGTTTAATTGTTTAATTATTTAAATCACAACATAAAACCATACACAACATTAAATACATCATAAAATCACAGTAACATACAAAGACTAACGTAACAACAAAATGGCTATGACCAAGACGCACAAAACCAAGAAGGTACAAGACAGTTGACATCTTGGAACAGGTTACTTCCATGCCACCTTTATTCAACTTCCTGCCGTTGGGTTGGTACAATGCTCGCCCAGACCTATCGAAATAGGTAGAATCGAGTCTTATTCCTGCAAAGCCTGCATCCAACAAGGTGATACACAACATATATACATATAATCAATTACAAAGCATCGTGAGAAGGATTTGCAGTGTAGCAGGGCGCTCGCGAACGAGTGATGCTACCTGTCCCCTCAGCAAATCATATCATCATCTATTGCATTATAAAATTACATTAATTTACATCAACATCATCAATTACTATTCTCTAGTCTACTGCATTCCAATTAACTCCATCAAAACAATCATAAATAAAAATATCAGTATAATATCTATGACATCATAAGAGTAATATAATCAATAACAATCTAAGCTACCACAACATAATATCAACAGTATCATCAAAACCACAATGTGCCAAACAAAAACCACAGAGAATGTCAAGAACAAGCAGTAACATGAGGGGTATTACATCCATGAATACACCTATGTTTAAATGGTATTTGATGAGACAATATTTAGTTGGGGAATTTCTTATAGCAATTCACACACCTTGGTTATGCCTCAGTTTTGTAGCATTTCACACACCTTGGTTATTCCTTAGTTTTGCATCCATATTAAGTAAGTTCATTCACCTAGTGCACACTTCCTCATTTTGCATACAAGTCTATCAAAGCAATGTTGTAGCTCCAATATTAACAAAAAAAGAGTAGAACTCAATAGATTTAAAAGTTTCTAAAACCTTTTCAATAGTTTGTATTCATGTGTATTCAGTGTCTCATTGAATATTGTCTTATCAAATGCCAAAGACATAGGTGTAA
The DNA here is from genome assembly GCA_007258455.2 of Sequoia sempervirens. Lineage (NCBI taxonomy): Eukaryota > Viridiplantae > Streptophyta > Pinopsida > Cupressales > Cupressaceae > Sequoia > Sequoia sempervirens. The sequence continues at coordinate 46,261 of VDFB02067378.1, forward strand.
TCATGAAAATAAACTATTTGTAAAATATCCTTTACAAATTTATTCTTTTATTCCATTCAAAAAATAGTTAGTCTAGCCATTGTAAAATTGCTTTAAATTGTTTGATTTTTGTCTAGCTCTTCTTTAAATGCAAAAAAAGAAATAAACCTGCAGTAAAAAATTTACAAACTTATTTTTTATTCTTTTTTCTTTGGGCATTGTCTTTACAAACTTATTAATGATATTAGAAGTCCGAGATAACAAATTTCACTATTCCACTAGCACTATCTTATTTACTAACAATAGATTGAGATAACAAATTTCACTATTCCATGTTGCCAAAACAATTAAAAACGACAACACATTGAAGTCATAAAACTGTTCAACATTTTATTCATAAAACTTGAAGAAACTAATATGGGCATATTGATGTGTGCCACTACAAATGCAATAGTTGGCAAACGATTGTTGTAGCCCTAACAAAAACGTAAACCATACCAACATCCATGCACAACCTATAGATAACTAAAGAGAAGAAATGCCAAGAAATGGAAAACAAGAGGGGAGAAAATGTGAAGAAACCTGGTTTGGTTTGCCTTTATGGATGCACAAAACCCTAGCTCAACTGACCTTGTCTCACCCTCATGTCTTCCACCCTAACATGTAGAAAATAGGGCGGGCCCCCTTTGTTTTTCAATTTTGTAATTCACGGTTTTAGTTGAATAATATTCAACCAAAAGGGTTTCGGCCAAAACCATTTCAGCCGAATATAGACCACCATGTTGCCTCCATGTCACGGCCACATGGTTTTGACCGAAAACCTCTGAACCGAAGTTTTTTTGATCGAAAACGATTCGCTTAGAACCGCTTAGTTGGCCGAAAGTGTAACACAACTTTGTGATTTTACCCTCATGCAAATCTACATGTTTCCCATTCTACACAACCTATAGAAGGTTATATGCAAATTGAGTTTCATTTTGAGGAGGAGGATGAAATTTTGATGGGAGAGGGGCATAGCAAAAAGAAACATGAGGTAGAACCAAATGGTTCATAGTTCCAGATCTGGGCATTTCATTTTGTTATTGTAATGATTTGGGTTTATCCCAATTTGTAATAAACATTTATAATCATTGTAGAACAAGTGATTAAATGCATATTCAACCTTGATTGAGTGTCTCCATGTGCATAGTGTATATTGCTATACATATTTCTAATTAGTTGGCCAACCAAATGACTGTAAAATCCATATTAAGCTTTTACA
>VDFB02067378.1:50000-67901 GCA_007258455.2 Sequoia sempervirens
TGTTGTTAATTGAGTTTCAACAACTCAGAACTCTGTCTCATACTATAGGTGACCAAGGTTGATTTCAAAACTACATGAAAATAGGATAAAAGCCTCCAGTTTTCCTTTGAATGCATGATCAATTTACTCCATCAAGACTCAAACATCAATCCTCTTCAAATACTTTGCATGGTTTGAAGTGAAGGTAAGCAACTTAAATAACATTTTTAAAGTAATAGATTAAGAGTTACTTTACTATGTGTTATGTATTTGCATGAATATATTAAAGCAATTTACAATTTATTGCATTAATAATGTTTACATTATTATTTTTTTTCAAAAATATGCAAAAATTGAGGAACTTGAGGAACATTGAGTTTGGTTTCACTTTCAAAGTATGCATGGAAATATTAATAGGTATATGGAATACCTAATAAATAGTTTTTAAAATAATGCAAAATTTTGTGAAGATAAGGTGAAAAGCCTTAAGTAAATGGTCGGTCACTTTAGGGAAAGTGAAAACCCTAAAAGAAAAGAGGAAAATTGCAGCCAAGGCATGATTCATTCTACATTTTATCTTGAAAACTTCAATTCTCTACTTGATACACCGCCACTGCTATGTAGGGTTTAAGCTCGAACTGCAACCTCCTCAGCCATTAGTGATGAAAATATTCATGAAATGTGTGGTAAGTGTTTTGTTGGCACAAATTCATACATTTTTCTTGTTTTGAGGGCTTTGAAAGGCTTCTACAGCCATGGCTTTGGCATAGTTTCTGATGCATTCTTTTGATGTTTTCACTGCCAATGCATTCTCCATATTCGCTAAATGATGTCGCCATTGGAGTAGCTAGGGTTGAGTTTTTTTCACCACGAGTTTGCATTTATCTTCTAGATTTTGGAATAAAATCTTCAACAAGTACCCTTTTGAAGATAGAAGAACTTGATATTCTTGTTTATCAGTAACAAATACAATATATAAGCTCTGTTTTACATTTTAGTAAGAAATTTCAATTTCTGTTGTTGTACTCTCTGAAAAGTCTGTGATTAAAATCTAGAAGCTCTATATTTTCTCCTTTCTGTGTAAAATCCATGATCCTTTGCTCTAAATATTTCATTCTCCTGGACGTGGCTTCAATACATGTTGAAGATTTCATCATTTTGTCCTTGCAAATGAAATCCTCTGTTAGCTGCGAGTAAGAACCTCTCCATAGCTCTTATTTTATATTTGCTTTCAGTATCTCTATATTTCATGTCAAATTTCACATTTCTTGACTATAACACTGCTTGACTCGAGCTAGCTTCAGATAGTCATAAAAAATGACTAAAGTCTTTTTTTATACACAAACCACTCCATCTTGAAGTCACGACTGTACATTTATACATTTGGGTATTCATTCTTTGAATATTTTCTTTCTTTTCTTTCCTTGTTAATCTTCATTTGTTGCTCTTTGAAGGTCCGCCCTCCAATGGCTCTCTTAGTGGCCATGATTTTGACTACCATAATGGAAAGTTTGCTCTTATCGTCTATATATTGCATAGTTTTCAAATATTCTCCATCAAGACAAAGCTATTGAAGTTTAATGGACTTAGCTCTATTTTGCTGCTGTCTCACTTTGTTCATGCTTATGGAGATTATCCCTTTGATGCAAAACTGTACCCTTGAAGGTCTATTAAATGTTTGAATGCTTGAACATTCAACTCTATCTCTATATATTTCCATTGACCTACCATTGTCTTGCACACAATTGACTATGTTGATTCAACTTTGCATTAATGATATTCTAGTTTTGGTACTGGACTGTATTTATAGACTTGTAATGGTAAGAAGAAGAACTTTACTTTAACATTCCAGCCACTCTACACATAGTTACTGCCCTTTATGACATTGAATGCTCTTGGAAACTGTAATGACAGTGATTGTTAGAGACTGTCATGACATATTTTCATGCTTTGTAACTTTGACCTTTCATTACTGTGACTTGTAGCTATCATCATTCTTCATACTAGAATGCATTTTTGGAATCGCATTCTCCTTTTCACTTCTCAATTGATATGGTGAATTCAACGTGTATCCTTGTTCTCTTTTCATCATCCTCTGTTCAAGTTTGTGTTTTCAATTTTAAGTAAAAACCTTAGCAACATTTTGTTGATCAACAACAATAGCTACCATTAGGGGTGTCCACCCATCACCATAAGCTTTTGAAATTTCTTGTTATGGCCCGGTGACTGTTCCTTTGTGGATATAATACTCCTTTGCAAAGAAAGCTTGATGATTACTATTGTGAATTTTGGATTGAACTATCCACCATAGTATTATGATATCAATGTTTTTGTACTTGGCTGCTTCCATAATAATGTTCTCTAGTCATATGACTGTCATTTATGTATAAGCTGCACTATGACCTTTTCTGTTTCATGTCATCCAGCATGGCTGACTTCAAACTCATGGAATTACTGCCATATAGATCACCTTGTAATTCATGAACATAATATTTAACTCAGACATTATTTGAAAAAGAGAGCTATCATGCATTAGTGGCACTATTGCTGCTCCTAAGACTTCATTTGCTGCATTTGCAATTCCTCTTATTACAACAGTCCTTCCTTGATAACTATTTTGATTATTTGACAACTCTCATGTATGAATGTTGAATGAGAAGATGCTTTCTTGATATGTCGGGCTCAACCCTTGTGGGAGCCCGTTTTACTCCACATATCTGATGAAAAATTATCACGAATGAACTTGTTCCTGCACAGTGAACAAACGTGTTAGCAAAATAAATGTAGCTGAAAGCTTTCCTCTTGAGTTTTATGCCTTTGAAATCTGAAATCATCTAATGGATGTCTGATCAAATGTATACTATATTTCTGTTGGTAGCGTAGGCATATGATAAGATTTGATTTGCATTGATCTAACCACACTTCTATCAACCTTGCAGGTGCATCGGAGCTTGGACCTAGAACTGGAGTTGGAGCTAAAACTAAAGACCTCAATTTGTCAATGATTCGTCATTCCAGACAATGATGAATCACTTTCTACCCTATGCCTTCTTTATTATCAGTTGTATAGTGTACTTTACTTCATGCACCCCTTATTTGATTATAAAAATCAAATTGAGTTACTCCCGCGGCTTGTGTGGGATTCTGGTTTGTACATTATGAATAAAACAACAAAAATTATGCAAACTTATTATATCATTTTGGATGTTTTTTGCATAATATTACTGAAATTTACACTGTAACGAGACATTGCACAATAATGAGTACTTAGCAGAAAATTTTGAACAACTTGTGTACCTTTTGATTTGAATTTGCAATTTAGCTCTACCTGTTTGAGCTAGTAGTGAAAAATAGGTAACAATACAAATGAACATTCATGACCAATTTAGATTTTTTTTTTCCATATTAAATTATATGTGTCGGTTCTCCAATATGCTTTTAATAATTTCTAAGAAGTTGTGAATTTCTATGATCAAAATTGTGGAGAGGATAACAAACGAAACATTGATATATAGATCCCTCCAACAATTTAGGCTTTGCTAAACCTAGGGAGGTATTCCTTGTCATTACACATTGGGTTTTATTTTGAGTATAATAGGTTTACCATTGTGAAAAGTAGATGGGATGTTCATGCAAATACAACAAGGATGTTTGAAATAGTATATAATAATATTCTTTGCATGTTCCTTTAATGTTTAGGCTTGAACATTATAAATTATGCATCTAAAGGTTTTCATTCTTAAAATTTGATGGGTTGGGAGGGTTTCCAAGAATTGATTAGTGCCTACCTAGGGAAACACAATTATCACATATTGTTAAAATTTTCTCTTAACAACAACGTTCCTAGTGATTTTTAAAAAACATCATTACCTTAAAATGATAGAACCAATGGATTATGGTTTGCTAAAGTATGCTTCTCCTTATAAATCCTTTATGAATACCATAGTTCCTATTACCAATTGAGAAAGGTCTATAATACTCCTTGAGTACAAACTAACTTAAATTGATAATCCATACACCAATTGTGCATGAAGAGATTAACAACCCTTAGCTATTCATCTCAAAGAAAATTAACACAATAAAGGAGACAACCAAGGGTTTTTTTAGTGGTGAATATTTGTCAACTAACAAGTTGTTGAAATCACATAATCAAAATTTTGTGAGTTGTACATGCTTTAAGGTGACTAGAGCCACCACATTTAAAATTAAATAAAATCTAGTCATGATCAAATTGTCAAATCATTTATTTTCTTATAACTTCAAGCTTGATCTTGTTTTTCCACATTATTTGAATAATTTTGATATAATATTAGATTTGATTCACCTAAATTTTAAGTTATAATAGAAATCTAAAATAATTCACCATTAATAATATATAATTGTAGGCTAGGTTAGGGTTATATAAATGAAATACAAATTTAAGTATAAGTTACATTTACATATGGACACTTACTTCCTTATAATTTAAGTTTAATTTCATGTATATAGTTTTAGGATGTTTGAGAATGGTTTCAAATATATATGAGTGATAATGCAAATTCTAGGTTTTGGAGGATCTTATAATTTCTCAAACTTAGTCAAATTTCAGTCATCAGTAGGCTCATATCATCTTGCAGTTGTCTAAGGGTAGTTTTAACTATTCAAAAGCATCATCAAGCCTCTCTTTATGAGATAAGAGGACCTATTCTTATGCAAGAAACTTGGCAAGGAATCCAAGAAAATTACTAAGTCAAGTTCAAGAAAGTGGTAGTTCTTTAAACATTTTTAAGGATATTTTCAAGATTGAAGACTAGGTCACCTTCTTTAGAGAAAATCATTAAGATAAATAAGCCTTGATTTTTGTTACTACACCTAAAGAGAGTGCCTAGGAAAGAAGAGGTTAAGTGTTGCATTCAAGAGGCATTTAGGAGCCTACTTTGCCCCCTTGAACTGCACAAGGGGCATTGCCTCTTGATCCCATGGGAGAGAACTACCCCCTCGACCCTTATAAGAAGCACTAACCCTTAAAATCATTGATCATTGCCACCCCTCAGGCCCCTAATTTTCCATAAGAATTTTTTTTTTAAAAGGAAGGATTTGCCATGCTCATTATTATTTTTTCTAAAAATGTGAAAAATTCACTAATATTTTCTATCAATTTTTCATGATGTAAAAAAAAATGCTAGTACAATTAATTTTTTTTTCCGAAAAAATGAAAAATTCACTAGGATTATATATACATATATTTAGGGGGTTTCTTAAATGTATCACTATAGACAACTATACAAATAAGTATTCATTTACATAACATAACCAAGAATAAGTATCCCAATAAAATCATATAACAACATTTTTTTAAGAATAGTTTACACAATCTTAGAAGATTTTTCCATTGTTATTCCAACCTTTTTTACAATGATGGATCATTCCCTTATATAGAAAGAAGATAGATATAACTCTCTTGGATAAGTGAAACTTTTCAACCCTTGATTACAGGATGAACAACCTAAATAACTACTTAGAATATGACAACAATGAAGCATGTTTAAGGTTCATGTGAAAATCTCATGAACTTCCTCAAACTATTGCAATAGCCAAATGTGTCAAACATCCATTTTACTTTTGATACATTATAGTGAAGTGGTTGTAGGACTCAGTGATGTGGAATAAGGATGTGGGAACTTGACAAAAATTAAAGTTGGGTAGCTACAAAAGGATGATCTAGAAGTGGTAGTTGAGGTGGAAGAAGTTAAAGTGGATGAATCACAAGTGACAATTGAGGTTGGCCAACTTGAAGTAGAAGATTCCTAGGTGATAATTAAGGTTAAGCAACTTGAAGGAGGGAAACCATTCAATTACTTTTTGTGTTGGTTGAAAAGTATTTTTCATGTTATAGAGGCATGCACAATGCTAACTAGAGAGATATAATGAGCAACTAGAGCTTGTAGGAGAATGACCTCTCATTTTCCCTTGGTAATTGTGGAGACATCTTAAATGAACAAATTGGGTATCATCATGGATCCTCTTATTTCCATATAATGGAAGATGGCTAATGGGTAGCAATGTAGTAATTTCCACCAATCAATCCTCCTTACAATAAATGGACCAATCCTTTGAGTTAATCCAAAGTATTTATACCTCATCTCTCTACCCTTGCAAGAACTAAACATTCTAGATGGAAGCATAATGGATAGTTCCCAAGCTACCTCAACAAACATAATGAGAATAATAAAAATTGCTAACAACTTTACCACCCACATGTTTGAGTGGAGTTCAACTATGATCCATACATGATTTTATAACTAGAGTGCTTCTAACCACTTGTTTAGTCCCACCTTAAGAAAGGACTATTGTAATCACTTAACCTAAAAAATCTTATCAGTTTGGGCCTTGAATTAAATCACACCTGTCAATAAAATATTTCATTGGATATGTTTGCAGATTAAAAAAATGGAACTCATATGACTTATTGGATATGCCACTTGACAAATCATTTAGACCTAAGAATATCAGTGACCCACCTAACAAAGTCATCCTTTTAAGGCATTTGGTACCTAAGCATTTGAACTCAATTTCATGTTGATGGGTGACATACCTAGTATCCAATAGTACCCTTGCATCATAATGAATTGGGGTGATCCCACAATAGTGTGTCCCACTTTTTGGCCAAAGTGGGACATTGAAATCAACATTTCACCTTCTATCATCCATAGCAACTAAAGTATTAAGAATTTAAAGATGATGTGAACAAGTGATTTTTTTGAGATTTTGAGTGTAGATTCTAAATGTATTTTAAAGAAATTTTGTGAATTTTTTACATAAATTTTAATAATTTTTTTTAATTATAGCTAACAATATTTTAAAAAAGTGATATTTATTCCATAATGCATTTTTTACAAAAAAGGATTAAATTATAAATTCTTAAACATAGATTGGTAACAACAATATCTAGCACACATATTTTTCCATATTTTTTGTTACATATTTTATTTTTTTATTAATTTTTGAAATATGAATAATTATAATTTAGACATTAGTTTATTCTATGACACATAATTTTTTTTATATACCCATTTTTTTATTGAAACAAGGACAATACCTACTATTCAAATATTTTATTTTTTCTCTATTTTTCTATTTTTTCATGTGTAGAATAGAGACCTTGATGTTTGAAGAAAAACCTATGTTCACTAGAAAATAGAAAATAAATATAATAATTAAATTAAATATATTCAAAAATTATATTTTTTGGAAAGCTTACTCTGAAGCTATGATAATGTAAATTATCCTATCATGTTTGCTAGTCCAACTCAAGGTTTGAAATAGAAAAAATGAGGAAGATATGAGGACTAATGTGGAGAGATCCATCCAAGGACTTTAGAATGAAGGTACCTTTGTTCAAAGGTGTCAAGGAATTTCATTTGAGAGTAACTTTGAACATGAAGGTCCTTTTCATGATCTAAAAAACATTTAAAATTTGAATAACCTTCTTTCAAACAAAGGTGCACCTTTTTTCAAATGTAATTATGCAAACACCTTCAAATGAGGGTACCTTCTGTGTGCAGGTGTTCGTAATCTATCTGAAAATGCAAAATAACTTAGAAATGCAAGCGAAAACAAACACAAGACCACCTCACAATTAGCCTAGTTGAATCCAAAACAAAATAAAGATAACAAATGAGTTGATTATACCTTGTCTTGGATTGATCCTTTGGTTGGCCCTTGATGTGATTTGTGATGTTGCTCCTTGGATGGAAAATGAGATGACGATGCAAGATGGGATGCAAGATGAACTTAAGAGTGTGACAATGGTGGATTCAAGTGCTATGATGAAGGAAAAATATGCAAATTGGCTAAGTATGGTTTCAAATGGAAAAATAGCAAGAGTTTGGTATCAAAATGCAAAAGTTCCTAAATGAGAGAAAATAGGGGGTATTTATAGAAGAATTTGAATTCTCTAGAGAAATGGATGGTTAAGATTGAGCCACCATGGCCAAGATGTAGGGCTATAGTGAGTTGAGGACTCACAAGCCCTCACATCTTGTCATGTGGAGGATGAAGTGTCCAAAGGACATGATGAAATGGAAGGAGGGTAGATGATGTGGAAGGACAAGTACTTTGGAAGTACATTGGGAGAGGAGAAGATTTCCTTAAAAGGAAAGTTCTTGTTCATAAATGGTTGGAAAGTGACATGAGAGGAATTTTAGTATTCCTCAAAAATATCCATGGGGAAGAGGAAAGTAGATGAAAATAAATGTGAATTAAAAATTCACATGCTTGGAAGAATCCCATGGACAAGACAAGGTTCCAAAAAGGGAAGCACTTGTCCACATGTGACTTGATGTGACAAGTCAAATATTCTTGAAGACTTTGGCACATGTGATGTGACAAGTCAAAATTTCTAGAACTTGTATGGGGAAGAGAAGATTATTTGGAGGAATAAAAGTGAATTAAAAATTCACATGGGGAAGAGAGGAGCCTTGGATGAATACAAAGGAATTAAAAATTCCTTGGGGGATGGGGAGAGTTGACCAAGATGTTGATTAGATTCGCTAATCAGTGATTAGAAGATAATTAGTGGTTAAGGAAGATTAGAATCCAACTTGCAAAAGTTGGAGGATGTGACACATCCTAATCAAGGATTAGGCGTGTGCACATCCCTAATGAAGAGATTAAGAGGTTGATTAAGATTAAGTGAAAGTGATGTGACAAGTGAAGAATTAAATAAATGTTATTTGATGAAAGGAGTAAGGGGGTAAGGTATTTAATTATTAACTAAATACCTTAGGTATTTGGCATAATTAAGGGTATTAATTAAATAATAGTAATATTACTTAATTAATGCAAATAAAAGGATGTTTAGACGAAAGGGGATGAATTTGGATAAATTAAGTGTCCAAATTTAGGTGTCTACTTTTTTTCCCTCTTTGAGATGGTGTTACGAAGTAGCATCATTTCAAAGGATATTAAAACATAGAACTCAGAAGAAGATGGTTAGATTGGGAAAGATGCCCCAGTCATCAAATGAGTGACTGGGAAGAAAGATGATGGGAGTGAAGATGAAGATTAGGGATGAAGGATGCCCCCTCGAGAGGACATGCAGGTTTGAGAGAACACGGGTGTGCTCTTGAAATGGATGAGATGATGCAAGGGAAGATGAAGAAGATGATGCAAAGGGATGGAGTGAGAGACGATGATAAGCGATAGGAGATGGATGAAGCACAAATGGATTTAAAAACAAATGTGATGTTGCCCCAATCGAGCTACAAGCCAAAATGGGTTGATGATAGATAAAGGGTTTTCGATGAGGGAATGAAATAACCCGAAACAACACGAGGATAGGGAAAGATATATCCCAATGATGATGATGATGATGAAAGTGTTGTTGATGAGGGAAGGATACATCCCGATGATGATGATAATGATGATGATGATGATGAGATCAAGGCTTGTAGCAAGGTTGGGAACAAGACCAAGGATGTGATGAGATGATTTGTGCGAGATTGAATTGATGAGGATTGGATTGAGATGCAAGATGGATGAAAGGCATAACAATGATGGGGGACAAGATGCTTAGAATAACCAATCTATATTATTCTAAGAAGATTGAAGAGATGAGGATAAGAGATTGGATGGATATGGGAGGGAGATTGATGAAGGATGAATGGATGGGGGGGATTTTTGATAGATGAGAGGATGGAATGAGAGATGAAATGCAATCCTAATGCAATTTGCAATTTTTGGAGCACTAATTTTTTCTATAGCATAAGACACCAGATGCCAGGGTATGAGGAACCAAGGCAGATTAGTGTCTAATGCATAAAACAAACACAACAAAAAAGAAGGCTATTCCAACACCCCAAAGTCACGAAGACCTTGGTCGAGCCAGGTATTGAGATAACCACAAGAAAAAAAGGATGCCCCAACATAACACAAGACCTCAGGGGTCTTGGTGGGTACTATGCGGGACAACCATGAAGACAACAACGAAGAAAAGATCAAGATATGCCCCTATGTTGACCAGTCAAAGCACACCATGATATGATGGATCAAGGCAACCATGAAAAGTAATGATAGGGAGCTCAAATGATAAACAAAATCCAAAAGCATCAAAAGATCGCAATAAATTTCAAACATCCTTTGCCATAGGATCAAGGGGATGGATGGGATTGATGAGGTCTGTTAGGAAGGATGCATCCTATTAAGACAAATGATGGATACTAAACTAAAAAATTGATATGACACAAGATACTCAAAGTTGATTGGATCTACTGATACAAGTGGATTTCATTTGTTAAGAACCAACTAGATAAAGGCATAGCTTGACGACATGACATGACGAGAGACAAGACATGAGACAAAAGACTAACATATCCTACAGACCTAGGGGCTTAGGGGCTGATCATAGATTAGCCTTGCCTACGTGAAAGAGCAAAGCCATCGTAGTTCAAGAAAAGACCATGGATAAAAGTGGAAAGAGGACCAATGACGACCGATGATGAAAGAAACGATCGACAAATGCCCCGAGGGAGGATCAAATGATCAACCTTGCCTACGTGGAAATGCAGGGGCAACACAGTTCAAAAAAAAAGACAAACAATAAGAGCGAAAAGGGAACCAATGGACAAAAATACCCTGGGGGAAGATCTAGATCAACCTTGCCTACGTGAAAGTGTAGGGGCAACGTAGTTCGACAAAAGGACAAAAAGACTGACATGACAGGATGGGTCCTAGATGGAGATCGACACGATGGATGATTCTAGATAATGATACAAACTGACCGATGAACGAACAAACAAAACAAGCTCAAATTAGGATAAAAAAACTCAAGATGACAGATAGCCAATGTGGATCGTCGAATGCTCAACCAAAATATATACCAAGCGGCCAAGGATGGGATGGGAGAGGAGGTTAGGATAGGATGAAGTCATAAACTAACTAGGACACAAGGTAGATAATGATTAAGCTCGTTACAAATGGTGCATGTGATCAGGTTTTCACCAAATGTACTTATCCAAGGCGCCACAAAGGGTTGTTTTCACCAGAGGATGAATTATTTCTCTTTACTATTTTTGTAGATTTTTTTCTTGGATTTTTGTGCAGATAGGGCCACCAAGCAGACTTAAGTATAAAACCTTTTCAAATGCATGATGTTAATAGGCTCTTTCAGGGGCTCTCCTTCAAGGGTGGTGAGTCTATATGCCCCGGATCCATACTTTGCGGTGATGATATAGGGACCCAACTAGTTTGCTTCAAACTTGCCTTTCTTATCTCAGACTTGTTGAGTGTGTTGGTTCTCTTTAAGGACAAGGTCACCAACATTGAATTGATGAGGGTGAACCTTCTTGTTGTAGCTACATTTGAGATGATTTTGATAAGCCTGAAGGTGATCATAAGCTTTGATTTGTCTTTCATAAAGTAATTCTAGATGGGCAAGCCTTGCAACGCAGGTGTCTTCCTCACTAATAAGGTTCTTCATAGAAATTCTCAATGATGGGATCTCAACCTCGATCGGAAAGATGGCTTCGTCACCATATATGAGGGAATATGGGGTGGCGTAGGTATGGGTGCAGATGGAAGTGCGATACTCCCAGAGGGCGGGATGAATGTGGAGGTGCCAATCTCAACCAGTGTTATTGATGACCTTTTTGAGGATTCAGATCAGAGTCTTGTTGGTAGCTTATGCCTGACCATTACCTTGGGGGTAATAAGGCATTGACCAATGATGTTGAATATGAAAGGTGTCATAAAGGTGTTTCATGGCTTGGTTTTTGAAAGGCTTTTCGTTATCTGAGAGGATGGTGGATGGTATACCATATCTACATAGAATATGGTAGAGGATGAATTTTGAAATATGAGTACCAGTGATTTGTGTGAGTGGCATTGCTTCCACCCATTTGGTGAAGTACTTAGTGGCGGTAATAATGAAGGTGTGGCCATCAGAGGATGGCGGGTATATCTTGTCGATCAAGTCGAAACCTCACTGAGAGAAGGGCCACGGTGTGAGAAGGGGCTAAAGGTCCTGTGCCAGATTGTGAATCAGATCTGCATGTTGTTGACATGGGAGGCATTTCTTTACAAACTCATAGGCGTCATGTTCCAGCATAGGCCAATAATATCTAGCTCGAAGAATCCTTTTAGGCAAGGCCATACCATTTGAATGGGCCCAACAAACACCACTATGTACTTCCATTAGTGCAGTATGGGATTTGGTCTCGTCCAGACACCTGATGAGGGTTCGATCATACCCATGACGATAAAGGGTATCACCAACGATGATGTATCGAGATGAACGTTGGATAAAGGATTTGTGATGGTTTCATGTAAGGTCTGAGGGTAAAATGTTATCATGTAGGTAAGCATAGACGTCTTGGTACCAAGGGGAAGCAGGACCCACAATGTCACACACCATTTCAGTCTCAGGGATGTCGTATGCTGGGATTAAGAATTGTTCAATGAGGAACTTGCATTCTGTTCGATCCTTGGGCATGTCGATCAAGGAGCCAATAGTAGCCATGACATCAACAACTTTGTTCTATACCCTGAGAATCTGATCAAATTGTATGGAGGTGAAATACTTCTTGAAGTCGTCCACCATGTGTTTGTAGGGTAGCAACTTTTCATCCTTTGTCAAGAACTCATCATTAACCTGCTTAATGACCAACAAGGAATCGCCGAAGACTCTTAGGTAAGTTATGTGCCACTTTTTTACAATTTTGAGGCCTGTGAAGAGGGCTTCATACTCAACTATATTGTTGGTTCACGAGAATGCCAATCTGAATGACTTCGGGATGTAATCGCCTTGAGGGGTAACAAACAAAATTCCTACCCCCGATCCATTATGAGTGTAGGATCTGTCAAAATACAATATCCAAGTGGGTGCTTCTACTACTGTAAATAATTCTTCATCTAGAAATTTGGTGACCAAAGGGTAAGCATCTACTAGGGGTGCATCGGCCAACTGGTCGGCTATAACTTGTCCTTTTATGGATTTTCAATCTACATATTCTATGTCAAATTCGCTCAGGAGAATGAACCACTTAGCCATGCGACCAGTTAAGGTGGTCCTGGACAACATATATTTTAGTGGATCAATTTTCGCTACTAGTTTGATAGGATGGCTGAGCATATAATGTCTGAGCTTTTGTGTATTGAAGACCACTGCGAAGCAGGATTTCTCCATTGGTGAAGAATTTAATTCATAACCAACCAATGTTCAGCTAATGTAATAGATTGCTCGTTCTTTTGTGGACTCGTCATGTTGTGCCAATAATTCTCCCAGTGCGACTGAAGTGGTAGAGATGTATAGCAAGAGGGGTTTTCCTGGAATAGGTGGCATAAGGATTGGCAGGTGGGCCAAGTACTCTTTGATCTTATCAAAACCCAAATGACACTGTTGATTCCATTTGAAGGTGGTGTCTTTCTTTAGAAGGTGGGTGAATGAATGACACTTATCTGCAAGTTGGGCTATAAACCGATGGATAGATTGTAGCTTTCCTTGAAGACTTCTTAACTGTTTCAGGTTTCGATGTGGAGGCATATCCATGAAAGCTTTTACTTTGGCGGGATCAACCTTGATGCCCCTTCGGGAGACTATGAAGCCCAACAATTTTCCTAATGTAATGCCAAACACACACTTTTTCAGATTTAGTCTTAGCTTGTACTGTTCCAACTGCTCGAAGATCTTTTTTAGAATGGTAGGTTACTTTGCTCTGGTTTTGGACTTTCCCAAAAATTTATCATCATAATCTTCCATGATAATGTGGATGAGGTCATGGAAGATAACAATCATTGCTCATTGATATGTTTCCCCCATGTTCTTAAGACCAAAGGGCATAACATTGTAGCAAAAGGTACCCCAAGGTGTTGTAAAAGTGGTCTTGTGCTGGTCTATGGGTGAAATTCGAATCTGACTAAAGCCAAAGAAGCCATCCATGAGGGACAACATCTCGTGTCCAGCAGTGAGGTCAACCAACATGTTGATATTAGGCAATGGTAAGTCATCCTTCAGACAGACTTTGTTGAGGTCCCAAAAGTCTGTGCAAATCCTAATTTCTTCGTTAGGTTTAATGACAGGTACTATGTTGGAGATCCAGTCAGAATAGTCGATGGGTATGATAAATCCAACATCCAATAATTTCTCCAATTCTTTCTTGACTAACAATGCTACCTGCAAATGCATTTTTATGAGTTTCTGCTTGACAGGTTTGGCGTTTGGGCGAACATCCAGATGGTGAACTACTAAAGTAGGGTCCAGACTTGGCATGTCTGAGTATGACCAAGCAAAGTTGATGATTCCATCTTTGAGTAGGTAGACAATGATGGAATATTCTTGTTATGATAATGATTTGGCTACGTAGGTGATCTTCAGGGTTTTTGCAGTACCCAAATTGACTTCTTGAGTTTTTCGATTAGGATGGATGATCATGTAGATAATTGAGTTCCCAAAAGGGGATGATGAACATCTCCATCCTCCAACACTTCATTGAGGTTTTTTCTGTTGGATGCAACGTTTATTAAAAAAATTTCCAGGTCAAGAAGTGCCTCAGGGAGGTTTTCACTAGATGACCGTTTTTGACTTTTCTTGTTTTTACTTTTGCAACTAGAGTGTTTATCTTCCCCTAATCCCATAAGGTTGACATATGCGTCCAAGGATACACTGACAAGTATGTTACCATGTAGGTCCCAGTCAATAAGTTCGAGATGGCGTAGGGAAAGGCTAATGGTAAAGACGAATAGGCAATCAAACATGGATGAAAGGTCCCCATGATCCACATCATCGTATGCATGTATGATGAAATCTTCCTCAGGTATATCTTCTAAGGAACCATTGTCCACACTAACACTATTGGAAGCATTGGATGATGTTGCAAGGCCTTTCTGATTTTTGTCATATCCTAGGCCTGAATTCTATGGAAGCTTCAATACATCAATAGGTTGTAGCCACCCTTGTTCTTCTTTACCTAGACCCCCACCTTGATAATTATGCTTCTCTGCGAACTTAGCAGACCAAGGGTATGCTTCCTGAAAATATTCCTTAAGGGGAGGATCTAGTTGGGGCTCTTCACGATATATCCATTGATTGATATCATCTTCTGGTGTATCTGTCCTTAAACCAGGGAGCCAAAAAGTGCTAGTGGGGGTGTTTTTGGCACTGAAGGTAATGATCTTATCTTCTTCCTTTGGTACCGATTGTGAAGGTTGACCGTATGTGTGTGGTGACGGTGGCATGGTTGCCACATTCAAAGCTATATGCATTTCATATTCACCACAACCCTTGTCGATGATCTGGACTTTAGTGATGGTGGAAGATGGAGTGGCTGATGTGGCAGATGATGGATTTGAGGATGACAACTGAGGTGCCCCCATTTTGACTCTAGGACAATAATGCAAATGGGGAAATGAAGCTTCTAAGGCATGACAATATTCAAATGGTTGTGGGTTAGCGTAAATGGTGACCTCCTATCCATTAACTGGGAGTTTTAGGCATTGATGATATGTGGAGGGGACAACTTGCATGATGTGGAGCCATGGGCAGTCGAGGAGGAGGTTGTACAATAAGTCCAGATCAAGGACATGACATGTAGTGTACTGAGTCACGGGTCCAACTTGTATGGGAAGACTGATAATTCCTTCTGAATCTCTTTCTGCATTATCATAAGCCTTGATTGTAATGATTTGATTACTCAGGTTCGCTTGAGTGTACCCTAACTGCTTTATGAACTTTAGAGTGCATAGATTGAGGGCAAAGCCATTATATACTAGGACCCTTTTTACTTTATGATGAGCAACCAGGACTTCAATGTGTAGGGGACGGTTATGGTTGGCATCAATGTTAGGCATGCCATTTTGGTTGAAGTGTAATTGGTAGGATAGAGCTAGATGTCCTACTCAAGCTTGGAATTTTGTGGGATCAATGTCGTTAGGCACTCATGTTTCCTGTAAAGCTCAGTTCAGGATCTCTTGATGCACGGGAGAAGATTTAAGTAGATCCAAAATTGAGATATGTGTAGGAGTCTTTCCTAAGTGATCAAGAATATTAAAATGAGAATTTACAAGATCTTGCTGGGAAGATGTAGAGGTTGTAGGGACAGTAATGCAGGTTCTTTGGGTAGCAACAACACATTGGGAATCTTTATCTTTGACATGTATCATGGATATGCGGGGTTCCACCTGCTCAATGTAATGGAAAATGCCATCGTAATTGAGGGGCACATTTTTATAACATATGTTGTTTGTACTGTTGTTTTGGGGATTGTTATTCGACGTGATGGCGCCTTGATTATGGTTAGGGAAGGCGTTTTGGTAAATTTGTAATTGAGCATTGGATGATGAGGCTTGATTCGCGTCGACTTGGATATTTCCTCGATCGATAAGATCTTGGACGTACATTTTTAGACCCTGACACTTATTCAAGGTTTTCCCTTTAATCTTGTGAAACTCACAATATTCATTTTCTTTAAACCAAGCTCGCTTAGGCTTAGATTCATTGGGTGGCTTGGCTACAAGATACGTGATTGGATAATTGGCTTGCAGGAGCTTGTTGAATACGACACTGAGGGGTTCTCCTAATTGAGTGAACTGGCATTTGTTGTTCCCTTGACTGTTTTGGTTTGAATGTTGAGGGGGGACGAGGTGCCCCCTATGGTATTGATATGATGTTTTGGGAAAATGGTTGATTAGAGGAAGGTTGTTGCCTCTGAGAGGTACTAGCTACTTGAACATGTTTAGTGTCGGTGACACCATCATTCACAACATTCTTGTTCTTGTTCCAGTAGTGTGACTTATCTTTGGATGACTGTTATTTGTCATGAATATGTATCTTGACATACCCTTTAGCAATAAGGGTCCATTCAAGGATGGGTCCTTTCTCCACTATCTCGATGAAGGTGGTGACACAATGCAACTTGAAGTTATGGGCCATGTCAGGTTGTGAGTTTTCAACAAAGAGAGTAACCATGTCTTTCTCTTTGAGAGGGGTTTTCATTCAGCTTTCCAATGCACACCACCTTTGGAGGTAGTTGGAAAAGGTTTTTCCTTCATGTTGCTTCTCCTTGAAGAGATCCAAGGTATCAGTGTCCTCTAGATTGAAGGAGAAGTAGGAAACAAATTTCTCTGAAAGATCTACAAAGGATTTGATGACCGCCGCTCTAGACCCATGAACCACTCTAGGGAATTCGCTATTAGGCTTCATAGGAACATACACAAGAGGTAGTTGTCATTATGCATAACCTCCTAGCACTAGGTGTAAAAATCTTGTAGGTGGGCTTTAGGATCCTTGTTTCCCTTGTATCTGTCAAATTTTGGTATCTCGAAGTGTTTTAGGAAGGGAATCAATGAGATGGAAGGGTCAAATGGATAGGGACATATATCTTTGAATTTGAAGGATTGCTTACCAGTCCCATCTTAGAGATCTTTCAAAGCAGCTTTGATTTCCAATAGATCTACGTTGAGCGGTGGTGTAGGAGTCGAGGTAGATGGGTTGGATAGATATGGGTGATAGGATGACGGAGGATCCTATTGAGATATTGTTTGAAGGTTGATATATGGATTTTTATAGTGAGGTGATGGTGTCCCTTGTTGGTATATCGAGGGTGTTTGTTGGTATGGGGGCTACTGTTTCGAGGTATAGTACAGATTTTGATAAGGATTTGCGGCATAATGCTGAGGAGCATGAATGGAGTGTTGTGGATTGGTCTGCTGGTACTGGGGGTACTGCTACGACTATTGGGAGGCCACATAGGGTGGTTGTTGCTAGAACTATTGTTGGTTATGATAGAAATAGTGGGGTGATCACAATAGTAGTTTACACTTTTTGGCCTAATTGGACTCTGATATTTTTTTTTTTAACACAATCTCCACATTCGGGAACCTATAGCGATTGAACCGTAAGGAATTTGAAGATGATGTAAACTAGAGTCTTGTCATATTTTTTCTGTAGAT
>VDFB02067379.1:0-26252 GCA_007258455.2 Sequoia sempervirens
GGTGCCATATTTCCATTGTTAGATTTTGGTGAACCTGACGTGAACGCCCCTTTTCTAATTTTGAGTGCATCATAATCCTAGATCTGGCTTGCATTAAATTTGCATTAGGTTTTGCATTAGTTAATTGACATTCTAGGGTTTCTAAATCTTGCATTAGTGAAAGTGCATATAGGTTGCATTTTTTCATCTTAGATCACTAAATTTCATGTGAAATCTGCATTTGCACTTAGTCTAGACATCATCCTAACTAGAAAGCATAACATTCACACAAAATTTTCTAAAAATGGTGCAAAAACCCTAAACTGGGACTCATATGCCTCTCTGGGAAATTTATTCCTAGTACAGGTTGTTTTGCCTACTTTATGGGATTTCTGTGTTGTGCATTTTTCAACATTTGAACCCTTGAAATACCCTGACTAGGACTCATACACCCCTCTGGGTGAACTATTCCTAGATCAACCCTAAAACTGCCTTTTACAACATTGAAAACCTTATTTCTATACTTCTATTTGTTGCCATTAGTTATCTATTTCAATTGGACGAGTTTCTATTACATGCATTTCATTAGAGCTAGCTTAATTAGGTTCATTTCATGCATTGCTTAATTACAAATTTTCATTTGCAACATTTCATTTTCAGATTGTTACATAGCATAACCAGTCAATTATCATGTTCAAAATCTGAAAATTGCATTTTCCTTTTGCATGTTTGCTCTATCATTGTTGCATTTCAAATTTGCAAGACAATCATTACATCATGTTTTCATTTAAAAAATATATAATCATAATTCATGTTCTATTTTCAGATCTTGTTGAGTGTTGTAAGAAAGTTTTGTTAAATGCATATGAATATGAAGTCCTCTCCCCTCTCTTTTTGTTCATCATTGGCCCCTCTCCTAGTATCCCTTCTATGAGTGAGGTTAGTTTAGTGAAAGAGAATACAACCTTGGTTCATCATAACAATTTCACATTTATTCTTCTCCCAATATCTCTCCTAGTTGTGAAGAAGATATTTTGGTGTTAGAAGAACTAATTGATGAGACTTTTGAGAACCCTAGTTGTTTCTCTCCTCCTACCTCTCCTATTAGGGAAAAAATTACTGAACAAGAAGAAATAACTATAAGTAATCATGATGATCACATGACACAACAAGAGACCATTGAAATGTACCTTCACAACACTTCAAATAATCTTTCATCTCCCAACATCTTCCCCTCTTGTGATAATGTTATTAATGTCGAGGATATGTTGGTGTTAGATACTCAAATATTTAAGGTCTATAACAACCCTCTTTATATTCCTTCCCCTACCTATCCTATTTTGGAAGACATTATGGGACAAAGGCATGAAATTATGGACAATCATCATTCTCCTAGTATCTCTCCTAGCAGTGAAGAAGATACTTTTATGTTAGAAAATATAATCGATGAAATTCATGAGTATCTTAGTTGCCCCTTTTCCCCTACAAAAAAACCTCATTGTACAAGAAAATTTAACCATTGATAACTCCCTTACTTGTGATGAAGTCATTTTATAAGAACCAACCTTTTGAATGTCATGAACATGTAGTTTTTAGTTCTCCTAAAAACTCTCCTCCTAGGATGAATATCATGGTGCAAGAAAATGTGAACATTGACACATGTCTTTCAAACACTAGTAATGAGGCTTCCTTAGATGAAGATTATGAAGTGACATTATACTTCTCTTCACTACTTGAAATCATGCAAATAAGGAGAAGTTTGTTGAGGTTATGACGACACAAATTGGATCTCCTTTACTTAGCGAGCCTCCTAAGTCACCTCCCATTAGTGAACCACATAAGAAAATAAGAAATTTCTTGAAATCTATGATGAAATATAATAGTAACAATGTTTTTCAGCAACCAAGTTATAATACAGTTGCTCAAACATGTAGGCAACCACAAACCACTCCCGTTTCATTACCATTGCCTCAACATATTTTTCCTAGTGCTCATCATTCACCTTTTCATAATATAGTTGAATACCTTAAAAAGACTCCTGCTAATGTATCCATATGGAAACTTATTCGACTATCACCTACATACAATAGGCTATTCTATTAAATATTACAAATAAAGTAGGAGGAGATCCAATCTTATATGAAATTGAATGATGCAACACCCTCCTTCGATTGTATGCATGTTACACAGTCAAAAATCACATTCCCTAAACATGAATTTCCCTCACTTGAGATTCAAAACAAAAATGAGGCCTTGATGATAAAGGTGATCATTAATGAAACTACAGTTACGTCCACTCTCATAGACAATGGAGCAGGTCTTAATGTTTGTAGCATTGACCTCCTAGACAAAATTGGCATGGACAAGAGGCTAATTAAACTTAATGATGTTAATATTTATGGCTTTAACAATGTTAATAGGAAACCATTAGGAATGATCACATTACCTATTGAGGTCGAACCTATAGTGTTTCCTACCCCTATCCATATCATGCTAGGACATCTTTCATGCAATCTTCTCCTAGGGAGACCATGGATTCATGCTATGAAAGGAGTCCCATCTACTCTTCATCGTACAATGAAATTCGAATAAAACAACAAGATATTCACGATTGAAGCAAATGAAAGAAGCTATAAATCATATGATTACAACACTCCCAACTCCCCTAATACTTTCATTCCAAAATTAAAATTTGAACCTATAAAAGTTGATGTCAATCCTAATTAAAAAGTCTTTAGTGATAATTGGGGATCATTAGATTTTACACCTCATTTCAATAAAGAATCCAAAATATCACCCTCAAAGTCAAAAGAGTCATATACAAATGATTCATTTTCAGACACAAGTTCCAGTGATGATTGGGGTTCATTAGATTTTACACCCTCCTTTATGGGAGAGTAAAAAATATCACAATCTAAACCAAAAAAACCTTGTGTTTCATTTGCTTAACTTGGTTCTACATCAACAACATTACCCCATGGTGGTGATGGGGGCTATTTAACTCCCATCCCTCATGAGAGGATGATGCATAAATTTAAGAAACCTAAAAAGGATTTGTGTTCTCATGAAGAAGCCAATCCTTCTCAGAAGCATAAACCCCCTTCATCTGAATTGGAAGATTGTTATGGTCTTGGACACAAACTTCCTCCCAAACATGGATAGAATGAAAACACAAAGAAAAATATACCATACTCTTTCAAGAAAGATCTAGGTTTACCACCTTTGTCTCTATTTTCATCGAAGGCCTTATCATTTAGTGTGTGTATGATATCTTATGTAGATAAAGGAACATATTCTACCATTGATCAAGAAGGTATCTTGTCAAGGCTCCTCCAAGATCATTTGATATCCCTTCCTCCAAGAACATGAAAGAAATTTTACTACAAGAATTCCTTTTGTGCATATCATAGAAGTAATGGTCATTCTACTAATGAATGTAAGGCTTTGAGTAACAAAATTCAACATCTTAAGGGGTGTGGTGCTCTTCCTTATGTTAGGGCGCCTAACTCCTCTAATTGATATTGATTTTCACTCTAGCATTTTTCTCAGCTCACCCTTGTCCTGCACTAAGTGGGGACAAGGGGGTTAGGTAGCCTTGTCCTCGTATGTCAGTCTCTTTTGGATAGTTGAACGCCTTTCATATACATATAAGAGAAAGCTTGGGATGTGGAAAAAATTCCTTAAGTTGACTCACATGTGACATTACATCAACACTCATGTTTCACTGTGCGATTTTATTTCTTCTTGTGATGCGCCCTTTTCTTGGTGGTGTCATTGAGCTTAATATCCTCTAAGAGCATGATATTTATTTGATTTTTATTCTCTTGGATACATTAGGTGTAATTTTCCCTAAGCAGAGACCTTACATGAACTAAGCAAAATCTCTTTGAATGCACCTTACACTCTTTTTACATTTTCAGTTATATAGCCACCTTGCATAACACACTTTGCTTTCCTATCGAGCCATCTTGTTTGTTCATAAGTTTCAAGCATACAAAGCTTTGCTTGCCTCATGAAGCTTGAAGTTCATTTTTGTGTGGCGCCTTATCAAAGTTATCAAGGGGTATAGCTTTGGTTTGGTTGAATGGGAAGCCGAACTTAGGCATAACTTTCCCATAGCCATTTGCTTGTTTATGTGAGCGCATATCGATCGTAGGCATATGTGTCTCACCCTTTTGGATATTCACCCAACGAATAGCCTAGAGTTCTATTTCCTTAGAGTGAGTGTGCATTTTTGGACAAATATCTTAGATTTGATCCACATCGCGTTGGAAAAATGGTCGAGGCTTGATCCACCTCTTTTTAGTTTTGCTTGTTTTTGTTTTTCCTTCTTTTAATCTTTGACATCATATGTTAATGTATCTCATCTTGCTGCTACATATCATACACCTTGTGCATGTCCTTTTTGTGCCTATGTTGGTAAATGACATAGGATACTGGATCCTACGGGATTGACCACTCCCTTAATCTTTGTCATCCTAGACCATCCACATTAGTACACTTGGACCCCTCTTGAATGCCTACTTTAGTGTGAGTTTGAAGCAAGTTCATCCTCTAACTAAAGTGGGGGCTAAATGTAGTAACAAAAAAAGTATCCCCTTTTCCTTACTTAATTTGGGAATGATTAATGTGGACCTAATGTTTCATTGGTCTAGTGTTGTAATGTGTTTTTCACATTCACATTGGATTTAGGGCCATTTTAAGCTAAATAGACCTAATTTTGCCTCAATTTAATGTTGTAGAGTATATTTATTTACACTTTCACATTGAGTTTTGGGCCCTCTTGCATTTATGACCTTCATATCATCATTAATAGGCCCCATAAGACCCTTTATTATGCATCTCGAGGCATATTTCAACTGAGATCTCGATATAATCAACAAATATACTTAATATCTCAACTCGACATTTGCTCCACTTGAAAAGGCTTGGTGGGACCCACACACCACCTTGGGCATATGATTCCCATCCAAATGGGACCTATATGCCACAAGTGGTGTATGAGTCCCATTTGGCCCCTTTTGAGGGTTTTGAGAAAAAAATCAGGGTTTTAAGTTCAAATTTCATGAATGTCGGCCTCTAGGATCTAATAAACAGTAAGTTGGATGGATTGCCTATATAAACAAAGTTTCAAATAATTATTTCATATAAGCCTTCATGATATCAACATAATCCATCAAGAGTTAAGCATTCCAAGACTTCACAAGAGCGTCAAGAGAGTTTAGAAGAGACTTTTTAAGGCATTCAAGGGTAGAATTCTTCATCATTTGTTGCAACAATTCAAGATCCATCATCATGTCAAAGGCATCAATCATCAAGATTTTTGTTGAGCTAGTGTTGTGATGTAGCATCGAAGATCCATTTGCAAGCATTTTTTCACATCCATATTCAAGATCATGATCTACACTACATTGCCACTTCATGTTAGATTGCAAACCTACATTTCAAGACATCATCCAAGGTATCATTTTTCATGTTTCATGTTCATGTTTCATTGTTTCATCACAAGGTTTAATTACCTAAATGGGTTTTGACCAACGAAAACCCCTATTTCCTAACAAAACAACAATTTTCCTTCTCTTTGCATTTGTGATTGTAAACCTAGGTTTCTTGGAGCTTGAAGATCCTTTGAATATTAGGTTGCAAGGTTGAAGAAAGTCATCAAGTTGTCACAAGGTTTTCATCTTCACGGAAAGTCGCCTATAAGTTGCAAATCAGAGTTTCAAACCTAGAAACAAAGTGTGGAAGGAAGATCAAAGATAAGAAAGTAGAATCAGGCCTTAACACTCTAAAAAAGTAGAGTGGGACTGATACGCCACTTGTGGCATATGAGTCCCAATATAGGGATTTTTCCAAATTTCAGGCTTCCAGATTTAGACTCACCATTGTTAGATTCTTGTTTCCACCCAAAAACACTAGTCTAGTACTAAATCGCCCAAACTAGCGTATGAGTCCCAGTGGGAATTTAACAAGTTTTTAGGGTTTTGAAGCTTGTTTTGACCTCATCCTTCTTCCAGGTGCATCTCTATTCATTCTTAGTGTGTTATTCTACATTTCAATTTCATTTCCTAGGTCATTTAGTTAGATTTTGCATGATACTTTGCATGTTACATTCATTTCTTGTCTTTCCAAGCCCTAACTTGGTGGTGAACCCTATTATTTTCTTTAATCACACCCTAGGACACCTTATCGCAAGATCTCTTTCCCCCTTTCTATCTTCGGATTGAGATCTCTAAGGTTTCCTTGAGTGTAACAAGTGTGAAATAAGAACCCTACCCTTGTGCTCCATTCCTCAAAGGTGGGCCATCCCATTTCCATTGTTACAATAGATAGGGTGATTAAGAAGTCATTAAGAGCCTCTCAGAATATAAGTGATGAGGAAATCTTGGCTCAATATTTGCAACCAAAGGTTGATGATGACCTCCTTTTATGGGAAGACTATGTCTCAATTTTTTAGAAAATAATGGCCCTATAACTATAGACTAGTTGATCTAGGCATCTATTTTTTATGGAGAAGATCTTGATTTTATAAAAGAATGGTTGAAGACTAGTCAATTGAGGGTCAAAATAGTTAAAAAGTGTAAGACCAAACTAAATAAAGGCATATATTCAATAGAAGGTACTCTGGTGAGAGTTGATTTTTTTTCAAAGATTTGTCATGTACATTCTAGGAGACATCCTCATTGGTGCGACCTTCTTCCAAAATCCTCCAAGAATTCATAGAGTCCTTATATTAGTTGATGAATGAAGAGGCCATTGACCAAATAATGAATTTTAAAGTAATTATTAAGAAGTTCCAAGAAAGTCTAGTTAGACTTGGTGAGTTGTAGGAGAAGTTGCAGCGGTCAACCTTTTCCCACAGAATAAAGATCAAGTATCACAAAGGTTCAAATGTGAATGACTTGATAGACACAATCAATGCCTCCAACATTATCTGGATTTGGCATAGTTATTTATAGAGACCGACATTTTGTTATTTATTAGTTTATTTATTCTTTCAATAATTGTAATAAATCAACTCCCAAGTTGTAAATGATGAAGTGGCATTAGATTTCCCACTCAGGTTGTAAAATATTAGTTAGTTTTTAGTTAGAGAAATTTGCCTATGCTTAAGTTTCAGTTGAACTCTTTCAAATCCACAATTTTGGGGAAACCTAACTTTGCTATTTATATGTCTTTTTGAGACTCTTTTAGGGGTTAGAGGTCATTTTCAATTACATCGAACATATACATTTTTAGCATGAAACTCTACTATATTTTGAATTTTTGATATATTTGGATAAAATCAAAGGATCATGTTTGCTTTTTGCAATTGATTTTTTGATCTTGGTGATGGTACATTTCATTTCATTTTCATAATATTGAATAATCTAGTGAGATTTGTTGTTATTGAACTTTTCATAGGGATGTGTCTTAGATTTGTGCATGAATAAGATGATATGATTTGATGCAACTTAAAAAATATAGTGTTATATTTCCCTCAAATGATTGCATTGATGTTGTAGAAGATTGTGTAATATTGATCTATATAGCAATTTTATTTGATCTCATCTAATCATTCAAATCTATTGAATGTGTTGAAATTTATTATTGTCCATCTAATTTGAGTTTTACTTCTCACCCTTACCACTCTTCTGATATTTATTTAAAATTAACAAAATTATTTATCATAATACAAATCTTTGGAGAAATTGAACTTATTTGATTCCAAATGTATGAATGAAAAACACTTTATAGATGTGTCTTGAAAGGTTAAATGAAACATACAAAAGTAGATTTACATACTTTCTATTGAGTATCATTAATTCTAATTTGATCTAGGAAGAACCAACAAATGACCCTCATTGAAAATGATCACATAAATCACTTAGTTATCGACAACGATCAAGACCTGGCTTATAAGGAACCAAGGAGCATAATTATTTTCTTTTCAAGAGAAGTAAGTGATCTTATTTATTTAGAAGTTGGTTGTGCTAAAACCACCATTAATAGGTCCCAATGTGACTGACTATGGAGGAGCTCACAAGTACTCAAGGAGTACAAGTCAAGTGGCAAGATTGTTATGAGAAACAAAGAGACTAAGAAGTATGGGACTCTTAGTGTTCATAGCAAAGTGGATCATACACAATTGGAAAATTGGTCTTTGGGATTTTTTTAATGTGATGCAAGAATGTAGGGTCTCAAGTTGCAAGAGAGATTAGAACTTTGAATTGAGTGTCAGGGGAATAAGCTAATAGGTTTGGTGCAATGGATATGATTCTATAGTGCATGTTGGAATTATATGTTAGGGGGGAATGCCAAGGTAAAGTTGTAGTCCAATTCACTCAAACAACTGTATTTGCAAGACAAGCTCAATAATTTGAGTTAAATGTTGCACAATGAAGCTAACCCCAAGATAGTTGGTATCAAAGTGTTGGAAGGATAGAGTTGAAGCTTTGGATGGCTAAGATTGGTAATAGAGTCATGAAAGACTAGGTTGGTATATGATTTATGTGAGGTTATGTTTGTATCAAAGTTAATGGCTTGATGTCAAATGAAATTAGGATCTAAGTTGATATTTTGGTTGTTGAGTTGAAACTTGACTAAATAGTAGGGATTTCACCAAGGGTGCTAAGAATAAAAAAAGTGTAACGATGCAATTTTCCTTCATATCGAGTGGTACTTGTTTCAAAATCCATCAAGGGAGCATTAGGGTTCAACAATGAAGTCAAGGGAAAGGCTCTTGAAAATTATATGAGTTAAGAGAAATGGCTCACATGTCTAGGAAGTCAAGAGTGGGGCTTTTGTAGGTTCATGAATTGGAGCATGAGCCTATCACTAGCAATACTTTGGATGGTTGGACCTCCATTAGTTGTGAAGCTTCTAATTGAAGAACTTTTTATTTTAAAATGATGTGATGAGGACTTTGAAGGTGGGATCTAGAATTGAGTAGCTATGGTATCATTACCGAGTTGGAATTAGATTCTGGAATGCTAAGGGTATTTGGTTGGGCCACATAGATGAGTTTGGGGACATTAGTGAGGTCAACACATACATGGAATAAATTCTATGTGATTAATATGAGGTTAGGTTATTTAAATTTGCACATTGAATTAGTATGGAAGAATTGGGAATACAAAGGATAGCATTGAGAATGAAAAGGATCAAGGATCCACTAGCTAGTCCATGAGGGAAAGGAAACATTGTCTATTTGATTGATTTTAAGGATTTGTTATAAGTGGGATTGTAAGAGGCTTAAGCAGTTCAAGTGGAACTAGGGACCAAATGTAATGCAATATATTGGAACATTGGTGGTATAGTATTGAGCCAACTTAGGAGTTTTGAAAAACAACATTAGAGTCTCATCTAGTTGTGAAGTAAGGTGAAACTCAAGGGGGAGTCATCATATTAGGGAAGAAAGGAAAATCGTAGGATACAAGAGAATTTGTCCATGCTCAATTTGGAAGCTTGTTTTAAGGAAGTCAAAGATTGTCTTGTGGAATATTAAGTGGAAAGGCTTGGGGAGTTAATCTAGGATATGGAGTGGATGACTTGGAGCTCTAAAATGGTTATAAAAGAGAGAATTAAGTGATGAAAGATGGTTAGACCATGAAAGCTACATGGTGTTGCAGTAATGAGTCCAAATATTGGACAAGTATCAAGAGATACTTTGTGGTGATAATTAGAGTTATGAGTCATGGGGCTTGGTGCATTAGTGAGGCCAAAAGTTTAGGGGGAAGGTTTCAAAGATATATTAATTGGTTCGAGGAGTAAATGGAGCTGAATAGCATGGTAGGACCATAAAGTGGGAGATCATGATAGGGTGATTAGAGGAAAACTCCTATGGTAGGGTCAAAGAGAAATACAATGCACATTTGGACCACTAAAGAAGTTGAGCTATACCTCATGTGTGAAATGTGGTTGACATAGAAATGGTGTTTGGGAAACTTATCTAGGGTAACTAAATAACATGATAGTTTTTAAGACCAAGGGACTTGGCAGAGTTGACTAGGTTATTGGCCAAAATTAGACTGGACAAGTCTTGGGCTTGGACAATGAAGGCATGCCTTTAAGGAAGGGCATTGACAAACTCATGGAGATTGAATGATGAGCTATGATGGAGAGATGTAATAAGTTGAGAATTATACACAAAAGAGGTGATTCAAGGAAGAAAACTTACCACTAGGATTGGGAAGTTTCACATAGGACTACGGCTTATGGGGGGTGCTTGTTGGAAAGGTATTATGTAATCAAAGTTGTGTGATGGAAGGGTGTTGATGAGATAGAGGTAAAGGATATGAACATAGGATGCAATGCATAGGATGATACTCAATCCAAAAAGAATGGTGCCAAGGGAATTGACTATTTTGAGTGAGGAAGAATATGGTAGATGTTATTTTCCAATGTCTAGGTAAATAGGGAGCATAGACTGTGACCTTGAACATTACCCTGAAGGATGAAGAAGAGTAATCCCACCACTTGAACATGGAGTTGGGTGTTATACATGGATTTTATGAATGAATGAGAGTAATCCCACCACCCTATGGATGGGTGAGATTTCTTGGAAATGTTGGCACACAGTCCCAATCTTGTGAAGAAAAGTAGCTAGGTTTTGCATTTGGATAACTCCAAAGAGATTTTAGATTCCCCATCTAGTGTTGGATGTTGTATGAGATGAATCAATGGGTGAGTTATCCATAATAATAAAGGTGTTCATTGAGTTGGGTGAGACCAAGTGGGTATAATGCTCTTTTAGAAAATTATATCAAATATGTATTGAGTAGAGCTTGAAGGATGCATGTCCAAGTTGGGTTTTTTGCAAGGAATGCACTAGAGATTACCTAAATGTGAAGGATGCTAGAAAGAGATCCAAAACATTGAGTCCCATGAGGAAGGGTGAAGTGCCTTAGTGGACACAATCCCAATGTGAGTGACTATGTAAGAGCTCACAAGTACTCAAGGAGTACAAGTCAAGTGGCAAGTCCATTGTGAGAAACAAAGAGACTGAGATGTATATGAATCTTAGTGCTCATAGAAAAATGGAGTCTACGCAAGTAGGTTGGTGTTTGGACAATCTTCCAATGTGATACAAGAGCAAGGTCTCAAGCTACAAGGGAGATTACAACTTTGAAATTGAGTGTCAATGGCATGATCTAATAGGTTTTATGCAATGCATATTATTTTGTATTACGTGTTGGAATTAGATGTTAGGGGATCATCTAGGGGAAAAGGCATACTTTGGTTCACTTGAACAACTCGGTCTACAAGACAAGCTAAGCAATGTAAGTTTGGTTTCATATGGGGAAGCTGACCTTGTGACATTGCATATGCTCAAGGAACACATATCGCATCCAACATCCAAGCAATGGCCATCCACATGTGCCTTACAATTGAGCCTTGAAACTAGCAAATATGGCACATCTCCCATCTTCCATTGCACTCCAATGCACTGGGCATCTTCCATAAAAATAGGTAAAAAAAATATTAATGCTAACCTCTCACAGAGCAACATAAATTAATCATAATTTTAGTTAACTAAAAATTACCAAATTTGCTAAAAAAAAAAAAAAACAATCCCATATTTAACTAGAAAAATAAAATATATCCGAAAAACAGTAATATTAAAGAAGGTACACTTATTTCTATGAGATAGTAAATATTTTGTTGCGCCCTACACAAGAACAACTATACCAAAAATGCATTTTGATTAAGTGAAAACACATGCCCAGTGCGTATTAAAAATCATCATACCAATACATTTTGATCACCCACCTTCCTTTTCATTCACATATTTCATCAGGTTATAGGATTTATAACTCTAATTATCACCACAAAGTAGCTCAATGCAATATTTCAGTTATAACTACAAAGTATCTTTAATTATCACCACAAAGTAGCTCAAAGCAAACCTGCTTAAAATTTCAATTTTGTGCTTTGGAAATTTGAATCTTCGCTGGCGTTGTCTACCTAACAAAAATTAGATGGAAAAAGTAGTTACACGTAAATATCGGACTTCCTATCACTGTACTTGATCATTTTTGTCTGTTAGCAGAAAATTATGTTAAATGCATGTGGAATTGATTGCTTCAGGCTTTGGACGCTGTCTTTGTAGTCCCACGTGTTGCATAATTATGCCCAAGGCGTTCCCTCTATGGGGTAAAATCCTTGAAAAATCTTTAAATCAAAGTATGCATGATCATTCAATTAATCTGAGCGGTTAAATCAAATCATGGCAACTGTCATTTTCACCGCTATTTTCCTCCTTTTATTTATGCTGCTTTACCTGTACTCAAGTCTGCTCACTGTACGAGGCTTATCATGTATTTAATATGGCAACCCGTAGACAATAAAATTCCAGCAATACGAGCCTTCTTGGGCTGAACCTCTTCTGCTAAGAGTCAAGGATTGAAGGGTATCCATTCCACAAGCCTTCTTGGGCTGAACCTCTTCGGTTAAGAGCCAAGAACTGAAGGGTATCCATTCCACGAGCCTTCTTGGGCTGAACCTCTTCGGCTAAGAGCCAAGGACTGAGGCTCATGAGCTGAACCTATTCAACTAAGAGCCAAGGACTGAGGGGTATCCATTCCACGAGCCTTCTTGGGCGGAATTTAACCTCTTCAGCTAAGAGCCAAGGATTGAAGGGTATCCATTCCACAAGCCTTCTTCGGCTAAGAGCCAAGAACTGAGGGGTATCCATTCCACGAGCCTTCTAGGGTGAACCTCTTCGGCTAAGAGCCAAGGACTGAGGGGTATCCATTCCACGAGCCTTCTTGGGTTGAATGAACTGAGGGGTATCCATTCCGCCAAATTCACCCAAGGCACGATCCCAGCCGCATCCCTTTTTTGGTGTCGGAGCATTTGCACTCAATGAGACTTGATCCCTAGTGGGCTCATTTGGAACCTTTCAACTTCACTAGTAGACTAAGGACCCATTGACGTATATTTACTATTTTGAGTTA
The DNA here is from genome assembly GCA_007258455.2 of Sequoia sempervirens. Lineage (NCBI taxonomy): Eukaryota > Viridiplantae > Streptophyta > Pinopsida > Cupressales > Cupressaceae > Sequoia > Sequoia sempervirens. The sequence continues at coordinate 12,918 of VDFB02067379.1, forward strand.
GTATAATTGGAGTAAATTTTTCATCTCTAAATAATTATATTCATCTTTACAAGAACTTTTAATTTGGAAAGAGAGTACAAATTTATTTAAATACAATTATGTTTATTTAAAAAAAAAACTGATTTTTACATATTCTTTCCAATTTTTAGTAATAATAAAACTATCAAATTTTGTGAACCATTAATTTTTCTAAAATCACATAATTACTAATTATGTGATGAAATTAACTAATTAAAAATGATACAAGTTAAATAATAAAACATATTTAATATAGAGTTTGAAAGTTTATTTAAAGATAGTAAGATTCAATCTTAGATTTAACATCTATTATATATTTTTATTTTTATATTCAAATTTTCTTTTACAAATTATTAATTTAAAAAGAAATTAACATCTATTAAATATTTTAATTTTTATGATAAAATTTTATTTTAAAAATTAGTAATTTAAAAAGTAAAAATAATAATAAATCAAAAACCTGTAAAATCTTTAAAAAAATACTAACAATGTCTTATAGTAAATTTTGTAAATGCCAAATTAATCATAAAAATATAAAAAAATTAATACTAAAGTGGAATTAATTATAATTATATAACAAGTACTATATTTATATTATCACACTTTTATATTATACAAGTAGTTTAAATGACATGATATATATTATTAAACTATAAATATAATAAATAAACTATTAGAATAAATAGTAATAATTATGAATTATAATAGTTTCATACTTTAATTTAATCATATTTGTTATATAATATATATTAATTATAATGTAAATTGTATTATATCTATATATATTATATATATAACATATTGTACTAAATTTGTGTGTTAATTGAATTTATACTATATAAATCTATGCTACTTATTTATATAATGAATTTATATTATATATAATCTAAATTAATTGACTATGTTTTGTGTTATATACAAATATATATTTCTTATAATAAAACTATATTAATTTATGTTAGCTTCATTTTATTGAAGGATTATGGAACAATTTTATATATATTATGGATTTATCTCTTCCATATCTATCTATCCCTCTCCCCTCTCTCTTTATCTCTCCCTCTCCTACTCTCCTCTCCATATCCCTCTCCTTCTCCATCTCTATCTTTGTCTTCCTCTCTCTATCTCTATCTCCTTACCCCCCTCTCTCTCTCATTCCCCCCCTTTTTTTTGTCGCTCTTTCTATCCCTATCTCCCCCTCTCTTTGTCCCTCCATTATTGTAAACATAACATGAGGTTGTTGGTAATGGAGCTTGATTATATTCATGATTTAGAGGTTTTATTACAATCATGTTTGGATCCTTATAGGTGGATGCATAGTTGATTTGAAGTTATAACTTCTCCATTGAGACCTTTGTTTCATAAACAACATTATTTGTTGAATGGCCTATCAATTGACCAAAATTAGTAATTAGTAAATGTATGAAAAAAATAGATCAAAATTTATCTTAATTGACCTTCCACACTTCTTCGACGTACCCATTGCACACTAAGGTGCGATTGCTAGTTACTGTTTATGATTTTTTTTCTTTTTTTCTTTTTCCTAATTTTCCATTTTATCACAGATTTACTCTTTTCTATCAATTTTGTTTGCACTAAAACATTTCATAATTTTGGAAGTCTTATAATTCAATAACAAGGATCGATCACGACAAGTGTGATAGGTCATGGAATAGAGAATGCTCTCAATCGAGGGGCTAAAAACAAGAAATCTTTGTTAAAAAATGGAAAGAAAAGTGCACAGATTATACCATTGTTGAACAACAATAATAATAAATATTTTTTTTTTGGGACATTTACAGTGTGCACTGTGAATTACATTTACATGAATAACCACCCAAATTTCCTTACGGGAATAACTCCCTAAAACTAATAACTAATAATTAACTGATTTACTAAATGTAAACTTTATTTTCCTAACAATCTTAACCATTTGATATGTTAAAATTTTAATTTGGATTTAAATCATTTTTTAAGATGAATCGGGTAGCCCCCTTTATAAACTGTAGTGCATTTGGTAAACCTTTTTCATGTGACCAGTGATTAAGCCCTCCAGTATCACGAGAATAGAGGGAGACTAGACCTCATGACTTCTTGCATATATAAAAAATTATTAGTTGCATATATATTTGTTAAAAGTAGCATTTATTTTTTAAGTTGTATTAGAGAATATTTCTCTCCTATATAACATGATCTTTTATAGAATTAATTAACTAAGATTCTGAATTCTCCTTAACTCAAATGAATGTATAGAAAATGGGATCTTCAAATTACCACACAAATTCTATTAATTAACAAAGATTTTGAATTCTCCTTTAACTCAAATGAATCTATAGAAAACGAGATCTTCAAATTACCACACAAATTCTATGGAGTGTATTAATGCAATAATTAGCCGATAGGCTATTTATTGTGGGCACATCCCATGACAATTGACTCGCGCCTGAAAAAAATTCACCGGAAAAAGAAATCGACGGTTGTGAAATTGTAATCAAGTGGCTGAAAAAGGCCTGGCTGAAAAATAGTGAAATTTTCACCAAAACAACGACTGATATTATGTTGTTTCTATATCTATATGCAATAAAGTTGTAACAAAACTCATTGCGAATAGGTTATGAACTTACGGGAGGTTTCTAATCCTTATCCATGCAACAAAAAACTGAAAACTTCGTCAAAACCATTACCACCATTATGGTGTTTCCATATTTTCATATCTACTTCCATTTGATATTCTAGGGTTTGGTAATTTCCTTGAATGTTCTCCATTTTGCTGCAATCACCTGTTGAATGGATCCTATCGAAAAAAGCATTAAAAAGGCTAATTGGACATCATCTCTGGGCAAGGAAAGGAGAGGCGAGTCATTGCATAAGGCGTCCAAGAGGAGGGTAGCACGCTTAAGAGGGATAACGCTCCTCACTGGGGTCACGTAGGCTGAGACCCTCCAATAGAGCAAGCTTGGCTGCGTCCACCCATATATATTCTTCTAAAAATAATTTCCTTTGCTTATTTCCATGGTATCTCTAATTCACCTGAATAATAACTTTCAACCAAAAAATTGGCAAGTGTACAGCCAAAAGACGTGATCTTGGTCAGAATCTCCCTGCATTTCATGCCAAACTGTTAGTTTTGGAATAGGGCATTATCATTCATTTAAGCTTTTTAGGATAAGGAATCTTTTCACATGCTGAAGTTGCAATTGCAACATTGGACATGCCTAAGGGTGATCCCACAATAGTGGTTTACAATTTTTGGCCAAACTGGACACTGAAATTATTATTTTTAACTAAATATTCATATTCGGGCACCTATAGCGGCTAAACCGTGAAGAATTTGAAGATGATGCAAACTAGAGTCTCGTCACATTTTCTCTGTAGATTCTAAAAATATATTTTTCAAAAATTTTGGAATCAAATTTCTCTTCTTTTTCCATCTCCCACGAAAACTATTTTTTTAAAAAAAACAACATTTTTAAAAAGTGATGCACACCGTATAACGCATCAATTTTTTTCCATGAAGGATGAAATTCTAATTCTTTTGAATTTAGATTTGTAACTCTGATATCTAATGCTTCCACTTGGTTAGACAGTTTTTGATTGAATATTTTTTCTTTAATCAAGTTTCAAGTCAAATTACAATTCAAACATAGTCGACTATATACTATAACTTTTTGTATATATCAAAATTCATTTTTTTGTTGGACCAAGGACTTCAATATCTAGTGCACTCATTTTTTTAATTTTTTTGATAATCTGCTATTTTTCCACATGTGCAGAACAAAGACCTTCATTTTCAATGAAAAACCTATGTTTAATAAAACTAAAAACAAATACATAATAAAACCAAAACATATTAAAATTATATTCATATATAGCTCATTCCAAAGACTACTTGATTCTAGTTGGGTTTGTGAAGATTCATCCATTTTCATCCTCAACTTTGAGCTCAAGTGCCAAAATTCAAGGTTTTTTTGTGTCTCGGGGATGAGGAATAAGGGGGGTTCGAGCGAACCCCTAGAGCTTTGCTCGAACCAGGGTTCATTCGAACCCCCCTTTTATAAGGGGTTTTGTTGTCTTTTTTGGCGGGAAAGCATTAAAAGGGTTCACACGAACCTAGGTTCTAGCGAACCCCAAATGGGTTCGGTTGAATCAATAGGTTCGTACAAACCCCTAAAATCAAGTTCTTTTCCATGCATTCATTTTTTGTGAGTTTTCCTTCCTCACTTCAATTGTAAACCACTATTGTGGTTTCACCCCTAAAAAAATGAAAACAAAAACAAGACACATGAACTGTTTGACAAAATGCCTCAAAGGAATGCGGTTTCATGGAATGACAGGGTTGTAGGATATGTAAAGATGATTTTTTTTCATATTTTTATTTTATTCATATACATAATTTATTTTTAAAATGCATCCAGAAACATTCTGAAAGTATGAAGATTTCATACATTCATTTCCTTTTTCGAAAGTAACATTCAAATTTGTACAAAAGTAATACATTTTTTATTTTAAATGAAATAATGAAGCTTTTTTTAAACCTTTAATTTTCAATCCACACAACATGAAAGAAAAATGTAGCATTACACAGTAGGTACGATAGCTGCCAGTTAATGACCCCAAAGGAATGTTACATTTTCTCTAAATATACAAAATCTAACTTTAATGACCTTTAACAGAGCGCACTTCTCTTCAATTCCCATCACCCAAACAAATAACATTCTCAAGTTGGAATCCTCCAGCGAAGAAGATCTTGTGTGAAAGCCAAAGAATACTGAAGGAAAGAAAGGAGGAAGACATGTGTTAAAAGATACTTGATTTAGAATTTTGGTGGAATGATCTTTCTGTCTGTTTTGATCATTAGAGCAAATGTAAATGTAATTATTCTTGTATGTTCTGTAAATCATGTTTGTTGTTCTTTATTGGAGGTGGCAGAAATAATCTAACACATTTTTAAAATTATATTAATTCTTTTGTCAAGTGCGTTTATTGAAAAAATATAAACTAATCAGTAAGTTCCTTTTTTATGTCTTGAATTTTTCAGATATCTTTTTAAGAACTTCCAAATTCAAATTTGTGACATTCATTGTAGACTATAGAGGCCTTTACCATTGGGCCAACCTAAGTTGTACTAGGGTACTACTAGAAGCTGACAAAATGACTAAGAGCTACGGGGTGGTGTTTGCAATTTTGAAACTCAAAATTTTAAACCTTTCCCCTGTTGTGAATTGTGATATTGGCTAATTCAAACCTCAAGTCGGGATGCTATGAATGGTTGTTGAGCATGCTCGTAATGCATTAAGAAAGGTGAGTCTCAAATAATAAAGGAAATGAGTTTTGATCAAGATTAGAAATAGCCACTTTGAAATTCAAAATCCTTGTATAGAACAAAGAAAATTTTGCAGTATCGGTTGTTGATGCAGTGGTGCAGCTTAAGGGTAGCACAAATTTGGGATCAAAGTAGATTATTAAAAGGAAAGTTGTGATGAGATTCAAGTGATAAAAGTTTATTTGGCTAACCAAATAAAGGCAACAGGGTATTGCCAGATCCAAGACATTAACTTTATGTTTCCACCATCATAGTCATCATAGTAAACACAATAAAAAATACATTTGGTTTGTTAAATATAGCCCTTGAGTTATTAAGAACCCTCGACTATGTTTTGATTGCCACACTGCAGGTCTAAATTCATCTTCAAAATTGTTGCAAGGGGGATTGTTCTAAGAAAATGCGAGTTGTTTCCATTATTTTGAGCAGGGACAATATTCTTGTGGAGACTATGGTGATGTTAAATGAAACAATCTCAAAATAGGCTTGCAATATTAATGTTCACTATGCCAGATATCCAACAATAATAAAGGGACGTCCATCAAAGCATAACAGCAGAGAGATTCTTGTCAGATGTTATAGTTAAAGAAAAAACTTAATCTACACTAACAAACAATACTGAGTTAAAAATTGCATTCAATATACTTTAATTTTAACTCAATTAATTTTATTTATAAAGTATAAAACTGAAATCAAGAGAAACAAACAACTTCACAGCACAAAACAACTTCACAGCACAAAACAGAGTGCAGAAAATACTTTATAGAGCATATAACTCAACACCACACACAAATATAAATCAAAATCCCCGTAATCATTGTACCTCCTTCCGGTGCAAGTGCTAGTTTAACGATCCACATGTTTCATCATTGCATTGACGAATAGGTTATATTTAGTAAAAGACAACCCACCTTCTTTCACCGTATTCTTCGCTATACTATTCCATTTTTTGCTTTCTTCTCTGATTGTCTTGCCTTCTTCCGTAGCTACTAATCTCTCAATCGCTCTCCTAAACTCCTCTTTCTCTATTAACCCATCATTATTGGCTCTCAAAGGCAGACCCACCTTCCAGACATGTACAATATATGCGCTGTTAATGAATTGATCAGCGAAATACGGAAAACAGAGCATCGGAACTCCCATGGTGATGCTCTCCTGTACAGAGTTCCATCCGCAGTGGGTTACAAAACAAGCTATGGAAGGATGCGATAACACCCCTAACTGTGGAGCCCAAGACACTACGCAACCTCTATCTCTAACCCGGTCCAAGAACCCCGGAGGCAGAACGGCACTGGCCCCATCCATTAGATCGGAGCGCACAACCCACATAAATGGTCTTTGGGTAGCCTCCAGCCCCAAAGCAATCTCTTCCAGTTGCCGCTTGTTTAAAACTGCATGACTCCCAAAAGACACGTAGATGACAGATTGCTCACCCTGTTTTTCTAACCACTCCAAACATTCCATGTCATTTTCCCAAAAGCTTGGTGTCGCCATGGTCGATACCTTTCTGTCGCCGTCCAGAAACTCAGGAGGAATCAAGGGACCTATGGGATACACACCCACTTCTTTCGACAAATCATCAGCTACACCAGGCTCTAGCTCGTAGAACGTGTTGAACAGGATCCATTCGATCTTAGCCGTTTCTTTTCCCATGCGAATCCCGTGCCGAAACACGTATTCACCTCCGTACAGCCATGGCAGATGAGCAGAGTGCAGCGGCGGCATAGAGGGAAGATATTGTTGTATTTTATCCTCCTTTGGAACACCTTCAACAACGACAGTTACAAATTGTCTTAGACCAGAGATATGTAATCAAATTATATAAAAACCCACATAATCTATTTTACCATCGGAAGGAAGAAGGCCAAGGGAGACAAGCTTGGAACTGAAGTAGCGGATGGCGAAGGTGGAAACAAGCGACGTTTGGAAAGCCGCCAGCGAAATATGATGGCGTTTGGCCACTGTCTGCAGGCCAAAACACGTCCAGATATCCGCTATTATGCAAGTGACTTTCTGCTCTTCATCTTGGTCATTTATGTCCTGAACAACTTTGTCGATTACAGAAGGCCCGAGCCAAGTTTCAACCATCCTAAAAAATATTTCGACCTCCTGGATTTGGTTCCCCCCGTGGGATAGCTTGGGCGGCAGTCCTCCAGGAACAGAAATCATTCTGATCTTATCTTTGTTATGATGCATGTCTTTTTCCTTGTTGGCCTTAGTTATTCTTTGATGACTGAACTCGGTATTGAGGAAGGTGATGAGGAATCCATCAGAGACAAGCTTCCAAGCAAGCTGCATCATGGGATTTATGTGCCCCTGTGCAGGAAGAGGAATGAGAAGGGCATGAGGCATCTTAGCTTTGCAAATACTGCCACTCATCTTTTCCAAAGGAGCAGATGTTCTTACTAGGTCTTGGCTTACACCCCTTTTCTTGAACATCAAATTATTCAACGGCCCTCATCTCAAATTGACTGTTGAAGTCTTTAATATCTAAGAATTTCACTTGGATTTGTACTCTCGGAAGATGATAAGGTATGGGTGGCCAATTTTTCTTCTACGTTCTTTTTTATTTTTTTAATTGGAAAAGATAAACAATGATCACAGAAATCAGATAATTTTTTTAAGTATGTCCGTAGACCAGCTAAAAGCAACAAATGCTGCAGTACATCTTGGAAGCTAAGATTTTATGCATTTTAAATTTGAATCGTCTTTTACGTTGCCGCTAAAATAAAATGAAAGGTTAAAAGTCTCACAGTGATCATTACTCAACTTTTTCTCACGTGAATTTTGAGCTGGCAAGGCTCGGGTTTGAGACAATGCACGCTTATCAGGACATCCAAGTTCCAAAATGGGGTGCACAGAAGATCTCTAGCATGTGATATGCACCAGTAGTCAGGGACTGACAATTCCGTAATTAAACTAAGTGCGGCAGGAATCACCCCAGCCATAATCACAATAAAATCCTAATAGGGGAGAGAACCTAGTAGTTGTGCACCCTAACTTCGTGCTTCTAATTATCCTACGTGGAAATTTCAAATCACTCTTAATTTTTTACAGCAGCTTACTTGGCAAGTCCTCTGCTTATAACTAAGGTTTCAGGGCCACATCATCAAATATGATGCCACATCAGCATGCTTTTTGTCAAGGTGTCCAAAAAGGCCCAAAAAAAAAGTGAGACCAATACTTGTGAATTCAGAGCATGTTTTATTGAGCGCTGATGTGGAATCACATGATTGGCTGCTTTTTAGATCAAATGAATACATTTTGTTTAATTATGGGTAGTTATCATCAATACTAACAACTTTAAAGTCACAACTATTGGTCCAATATTGATAAAAATATTAGGCATTATATAAACAACTACTATCACAACTATTGAAACATGCTTAGGAACTGGGTCCTCTCCCCTAGTCTTGTCTCACCTCTGAGAAATGGCAAGAGGATTTTCCCTATTCAATTAGGTTCAGCTAGAATTTTGATGTTCAAACAAGATATAGCCAAGTGCATTCACATGGTCATGAGTGTTAGTACAATGAACATGTGGCATTGATTTTTGTGAGGCAGGTTCAAATCCTAAAGCCAAAATATAACAGAGTTGAAGCAGGTTCATGATTCATCCTGTTGTATTTGAAATGAACATGAGGTGTTGATAAAGTGAGGCAGGTTCATGATTTGGGTGGTTCTTCTTTGTTTCAACCTACAATGGATTCAAAATAGTGTGGAATGGTGTCTGCTCATGTGTAAGGACTTGGGGTAGGTTTTTTGGGTCATTTGCAAGCTGATAGTTGTTGTTCTAACCTTCTAAAAATTTCCTATGACTATTCTCACACCCTGTAGTTGTTTTTATAATGTTTTGAAGGGTTTTTTTGGTGCCATAATTGCTAAAAGTGCCCCTATACAACTGAAAATGACCTCTTAATCAATCCCAATGCCAGCCATGATTTCAAATAGTGTTTTAATTTATTTTTTAAACTTAGCAAGCTCGAAAACAACCAAAATGACAAAAATGCCTATGTAACACTAAAAAAATTGACCATGAATGTTTGATGCAATACATGCTAATAAAAGGCCATAATGTGAATGTTTAGAGCAATATTTTTCTACGGTCATTGAAATGGTAATGGGTAATTTTATGTGTACCAGATGACTAATATGTTTATAAAGATGGAGTTGAAATATAATTATTGAAAAATGTTAAAATTACAAAATGCACAAAGGAGTGGTTATAAGACAAAAATTCCAAATTGATTGCAGAGACAACGAAAAATCCGAGGGTTAATATGCTTAGTAAAAAGCATGTTTTGACTGCCATTAAGCTAGGTAAATTCTTGGAAGTAAAAAATTTCACCTAAAGAAGTAAAATGCAAAAGTAAGCTAACTTTTACTTATGGGTAAAAAAAGTTGCATGGGATTACAAGCAGAAAGGTAATAACTAATTTCAATTGCAAGATTTAGGGACAAATATGTTTCGAGGGAAATCTAAGTTTTCTCTTCTTTAAAATGCATTTAATGTTTTATTTGTAAGGGTTTTGAGAGCTGGAATTGAGGGAGCTCTATAAAGGAAAGGTCAAGTAGGTTTCTGCTACATAGTTGTATGTCTATGTATGTAAATATTTTATAATAAACATAGTAGTGTTTTGATTGATTTATATGAATATATGTTGGTATGTGCAATTAGATCTCTAACATGCAGTGTAAACAACTTCTTTGAATAATGCATTCAAGGGCTATGACATTCTTCATTTCTCATTTGTAGTAGTGAATTATCTTTTGTGTTAGTTTCCATTCATGGAGTGGTGTAATTTCTTTCATGGAAAATAGTTAGAGTGTTTAAATTTTAGATGGATTATTAAGTAGAATTATGTAATTTCATCCATTAGAAAGTCAAGTTATTACAAGTCAATAATATTTGTTTTGAATGACCGTTAGAACATATTAAATGTTATGATAGAAGTATTCACATGGAATTGTCACTTTGTAGCCCCCAACAGGCACTGGTCTGATGCTATGCTTTTCTTCCATTCTTAAAAACAACATTTAAACTCATAAATCATAAGCTATTTTGTATAATTTATTCATAATTATTTTCATGCTTCATACTAGGGTTTCAAAGACAACAACGAAAGTGTTATTCATGCTTGCAAACATTTAGACCCTTCTCTGTTTACATGAATTTTATTATCTATTAGGCACTGTAAAGTAAATTTGTGTGATATCCATGTTCAATATCATTAAGGGTGGACCCCCTAGATTCTATAGAGCCTAAAGTGCAGGGGAGAAGAGTCTAAGACTACTCTCTCACTTGTTGGCCAAATATTTCGTTGAATCTAAGCATAAGATGTGAAAAACCTTTAGGATTTAAAGATATGTAGATTTGAGAGCCAACATATTTTTTTAATAAAGATAGAGATATTTTTGATAGTTTGTTGTAACTAGACATTTTATATTAAATTTATATTTATTTGATTCTAAATTTCTACTTATAAACATTAAAATATTTATCAAATTGTTGAATCCATCTCAATGTTAATATAGAAAGTTGGTTCTCAAGGAATACTTCTTCCTTTGCCAAAACCAATTTAATATATTACATTTTGGTGAACTTGACACTCTTACACTTTAATCACTAGTAAAAAAAACTAAAAAACATTTCAAAACTCTTAGAAAAATAAAATCAATTACTCAATACCTCTTTTAATTGTTCTACCCGTGATAAAGTCAGATTGAGTGTTGTAAATAACATTATTAAATTTATGATATAATCTCCTTCTTTAGGTGACATAGAAGAGGTATCCAAAATTTAAACACATCAAAATATAAACCATTTACATCTCCAATCTAGATTGCTCTAGACTTTTCTAAAGAACAATTTACAACAATCATGTCTAACTATCCAAACTCACCTCCTCATTACATATCTACAAAAATATTGCTTCACCAATTGTCTCATCATCCTTTTTAGTTGGTGGTGTTGATCATAATACTTCCTTAAGAGTCAATTTTGATTAGATCCAAACTCTAGAAGAAAATCTATGGTACTTTCAAAATGATCTATCAAACAATATGTTTGTACAAGGTACTTCTATTGTGGATACCATCTACAATATGCTATTTTTTGATGAAAAACACTCAAATTTCTTAGGATATTGACACACATTGTTCATAAAAATTTCCCCTCCTACACCTCAATCTTAGGTAATCTACAAGACTCACATTCAAACATTAGTAGAATGTAGATATATGTTTCTACACTAGTACCTACTATTCATATGGTGACAAAAAAACCTATGGTAACAATAGCTACATCTTCTAAGATACTTTGTGTGTTGTTCCTCTGGATTTTCACTTGGACCTATTGGATTGTATATTGTTACTTCTCAACTCTCTATCTCTACCATCACAACATCCATAGTCCAAATCTTTGCTACACATACCCATACAATGGACCCCATTGTAAACTAATTTCTCCATAATGTTGGCCAATTGTAAAACCAAATTTATTACTTATGTAACATATCTTTCCAACCATTAATTCAACCTTATTACAGAGGGGTAAGTGCATGGATCTGTGACACAATTTTGGCTCTTAAGATGCCACTTTTTTTCTTTTCTTTTCTGAAATCAACAAAATCTGGTTTGCACAAGAAAATGAAGATAGTTACACTCAAAATTTCAAGATGTGTTAAGAACAAAAGTTGAAGTGCTCCAAGTCTAGTTTCTAAGCTACTAATTCTTTTTGAAATTAATGAATATTAAGGGTCTCAAAAAGGGGGGGGATAGGTCCTATTTTTATAAAAAAAAATAGCATAGCACTTGAGGGCTCCCCCCTTTTTGATTAACTTTTTGTAGAATTTCAAAAATCCGAATAGTGAGAAATTAGCTAAGACCATGTAGTTTATCCTCATTCTTTTGAATAAACTTTTTAATGAATATATAATATTATGAATTTTGCAAGTGGACACATTCTGAAAAGTTAAAATTTGAGCGTGCTCCCCCCTTTTTTTTTGAAAACTAATCAAAAATTATATTTTTTTCATCATATGCAAAATTGAGTCTAGTTTTAAAAAATGTAATTTGTTCCACGTTTTGATGAACGAGTAAAAATCTATCCTAAAATTAGCACATGCTGGTTTTTGACCAAAAATGAAGGCATTTACAATAGAAGTTATGAATCAAAACCTTAACTGAATTAAAAAAAAAATTATATATTTAGATAGCTAAGAGAGAGGTTAACACTATCACAGTATTTTTATAAAGTTGCATTGAAATACGTGTAAATGTGACAGGGAGCACAGATGAAAATATGAGGAAATTGGACAAATCTTGTCAATTCACTCATCCAAAGCAAGTCATTTGGCATGCACCAAATGGGATGTGTCATTTGGCATGCACCAAATGGGATGTGACATTTGGCGAGCACCAAATTTGGTGCTCACCAAATGACCTGCTTTGAAAAAAATGTAACTCTCGGGCCTCTCTTTGGTCAGCCAATCTAGTAATGCTGAGTGTGTGTGGTTTATGATCATAGATGGATAGTTGAGGTTTTACCTTTCATACGCTCTCTACCTCATTACCCTAAATAGATAGATCTCTATCCCTCTGAATTCTCTCTCTCAAGTCTCACTCCCTCCCATGCTACCTAGACTACTCTCTCTCACTCCAATCCCCTCTCTTAGGTCTCGTTCCATCCCACCCTACCTAGATAAAAATATCTCACTCCAACCCCCTTTCTCACTCTCCATCTCTCTCTCCCCCTCTGGTATTTTTGTCTCTCTCACTCCATCTCCCTCTCTTAGGTTGTTTTATTTCTCTCTCTCTCAAGTCTCTCCCTCCTACCCCGAGCCCTCTCTTAGGTCTCTCACTCACTCCCTCTATCTCTCTCCCACTCCCTCCCTCTCTCACTCCCTCCCTCTCTCTCCCCCTCTCTCCCCCCCTCTCTCTCAGGTATCTCCCCCCTCTCTCTCACACACACACACAAACACTCCCTCTCTCTC
>VDFB02067379.1:26352-41345 GCA_007258455.2 Sequoia sempervirens
CAAATAAATAGTTCCGAACGAAATATTTTCGGCCGGACAGGTTTCAGCCGACTAGGTTTCGACCGAAACCATGTGGCATATTACGTGGCACATAGGTTTCGGTCGAATAAGTTTTGGTCGAATCCAAAAAAATCAAAATTTTCCTTTTCCCGCTTTAAAATTGCCTTTGAAATTGGATTTTTTAATGTGCGGGGTTTCTATAGAAAGGGTTTCGGTAGAAATAGTTTCTATAGAAAGTGTTTCGGCCGTAACCCTTTCTATAGAAACTGTTTCTACCGAAACTGTCTATGTGGCATCCTAGTTGGCAGCCAACTCAGCTTTTTTCAGAATTTTTTGAAACTTTCAACTTTAGCTAAGTATTTCTTTAGTCACAATGATTTTTTTGCAAAAATCACGATTTTAATGAGAGCTCAGGTGGAGAATCAAATATATAATTTTAAAAAAATTATTGGATTTTAATATATTTTATTTTTTAAAAACAAATGCAAGTAGGTTTAAAAATAAAAAAGAGGCTAATTAGAAATTAAAAAAAGATACTAAAACTTATTAAAAAATTTAAAATCTTATATGGGGCACAAGAGGAGAGAGTCTTCTTCAAAAGGGTATATTTTGTTTTTTGAAAATGATTAAAAAAATTGAAAATAGTTGATGGCCTGTGAAAACTGTCAAAATTCTGACATGTTTGAATTTAAAATGTTATTACAAGAAAAATATACATCAAAATTTGAATTTATTTTTTCCATGCACAAGATATTGAAGTTACCTATTTGGAGAAAAAAATAGGGAGAAATGAAGTTTTTTTCAATTTTTTTTCTTGACGGCCTATGAAGTCACTCTTTTCTGAAATTTTCAGCATTCCAAAATTTGTCCTTAAATTGATAAAAACATAATGAAAATAATTTTTTTTTAAATTTTAAAAATTACAACAATAAACTTCATCAAAAGTTCTACATTTCATTAGTTTACACCATTTCGAAATTCAAAACATAAAGACCACTTTTATGTGGTCAAAGTTCAAGAATTTTTTGTTGTTGTTGGCGATTCCTTTATAAGGGTGTGACATGGGTTTGTTAGCACCCAGTGTAGGAAGAGTTTGGAGTTAAAACAAGGTCAATACCAGCACCGTGAAGAGTTTGGAGGAGTGAGGAACAAGGTCAATATCAGCGTCGAGGAAGAGTTTGGAGGAGTGAAAACAAGGTCAATACCGGTCGCAGGGGATGGGGTTGAGGCACTTAGAATTATTGACAAGGGGCAATGAGTATTGTAAGTTTGGCACCTCCATTCTCTTTAACCTTCAATTTTCATGCCTAGTTTCCAAAGAATCTTCACCATTTTTGATTAGCACCCCATTCTCATAGAATGGTATAAGATAAGACAAAAAGCTTATCACGGAACATATCCACCTACAATCCCATTCAAGCATTTTAATTAATTCCTTGGAATTAAACTTAAAACAAAGAGAATCATACACACCACAACAGTGAGATGAGCGAAACAACCCTTGATCATTTTATTCAAAATTCAGATATGCTTGTACAATGGAGAGACATGAGTTTGAATTAATCATATCAATTCAAATGCCAATATTGTCATAAAACAATCAAATCCCCATTAATTCAAAACCTACTACAAAATGACTCAAAACCTAAATTGCATTTTCCCTAAAACCATCAGACTTTACAATTTTCTCTGCAACTTCATCTAGACTCGACCAAAATATCTAACACTTCTTGCTAGGTACTTACGGCCTTGAAATCCTTCTTATAGAAAAAGGAGGAGCAAAAAGCATCGGGCAGAGAAAGCACACATGTCACCGACCAATTGGGCCCATGCCCAGCTGATATTCCAAAAATTTATTTACAACAACAATCTCCCGAGGAGAGATCTTCTTGTTCATGGAGTGCGTGATAATGGTTGATGCAACAACAAAACTTCAAGAATTTCGCACCTAGACTATCACCAAAAACCAAAACTAGAATCTGTTGTAACTACAACAACTGATTTTTCAACTGTTAGCAGCCTACTCCTTTTCACTCTTCCTCAGTTAAATATACATTTACCCATTTTGGGTACTCTTCATCAGTTGGCCAATCAAAATTGATCACCTCATTCACCTTGACACTATAAGGTTTGTGCCAACTACCACTTTGATTCGCTTCTCTTTCAAAAGACTCCAAGAATGAGCTGGTGCTAATGATTTTTTCCATACAGCTCACCAACAAATCATAATCTGAGTTACCCTATTTTTTAGGGTTTTGTAGTCCAAACATGATATAAAGGGGCTCTTACACTTTTTGTGATTATTGTAGCCTATGTAAGAGGCCCTATGGATATTGTTGTAATTGTAGGATGCATGAATAGGGCGTAGGATGAGAAATAAAAAAGGTATTGCTGTTGTTTTCAATAGTTTTGTGAAGAAAATCATGTAAAATGAGAGGTTCAAGCCTAGGTTTTAACAAAACATGTATGGGAGATCTGATTTTATGAATTTTTATCCATGTGCAGACCTAATGGGTTGTTTCTGAACATTGAATATAAATGATATACATACACACACACACACACACACATATATGTATGTATGTATATGTATTTTTAAATGTAAATGTAAATGCAATTACTAGATACTCTCCTAGAATAATAAATGCAACATATCATTAAATAAATCTATATCTATGTATATAAATGTGTATTTCTAAATGCAAGTGTAAATGCAAAGAGCATATGGTTTTGTAGTGTTATAGATACAACATATCCATAAATTAATGTAGTGAAATTTTAAAAGTCTTAAAACACATATAATATGAAGTCAAACTATTAAACTACATGAAATAAGTAGAAAACAATAAATGCATATGTATGTGCATTTTGTAAAATGTAGAGTGTAAAATAAATGAAATAATGAAATTATAAAATAATACAAGGAAGGTCTCTCTCCCTTCTTGGTAGTGATAACCTCCCTCCACACACAACCATAAAAATTATGAATAAAAGGAATATAATATTTGAAGAACTCAAAAGTTGGGAGACTCTCACTACCTAATGCACAAATAGTCATTTTTATCACTTACAAACATTTATGAAGTGATTACTAGAGGCACATAGACCAATTCTTCATAATAGAAGAATTTGATCATACTTTTCCAATGATGGCATTATGAGAAAACCTTAGGTTAAATGAATAATTCCTAGCTAAGTTCTTTAAATCATGTCCAACTGGATAAGAGAAGACCGTTGCTATGTGTGCCTGGATACCATGGAGAAAGGCTAGTCTTTGGGCTCTTTCATCAATCATTCTACCTTAAAACATACCAAAAATCTCCTAGCAATTAGACATAGGAAGATTTAATATGACTTAAAATAAAATTATTGCCAAAGCATAAACTTATGACTTAACTAGGCCTAGTACACACTCCCTCCTTGTTAACCACTTAGACATATGGAAATTAAATGTAATTTTTCTGCTATTTTTAGTCATGTAGGTGTCCAATAAACCACTTGGTGGTGTTTCCCTTCAAGTTTATTTACTTTAATGAAGAGAGAAAGTCCTTTGATTAATATTAGAGAATACATTTGAGGCCTTGGTTGTGTAACTGGTGGACCATAGTCACATTTAACACTTGTTACAAAGTTTGGGAGTTAAAACGTTAAGTAGATTTGATTTGTGATGGACACATTTGGATGGTAGTAACAATAGCTTGAAATCTATCAAGACTTGATTACCTT
The DNA here is from genome assembly GCA_007258455.2 of Sequoia sempervirens. NCBI lineage: Eukaryota > Viridiplantae > Streptophyta > Pinopsida > Cupressales > Cupressaceae > Sequoia > Sequoia sempervirens. The sequence goes on from VDFB02067379.1 coordinate 30,079, forward strand.
ATAACCTGTGAAATTCTAGCGATGAAATGATAGATTAATCATAATGTCACCTTGGGATCACATCAACATGAAAGAACTTCATCCAACATCCTTATGAGTACAGGTACCACCAAATGGGTATTTTTCAGATCTATCTTCCTCGAGCGAGGGAAATTCAGGAAGAGAAGAGGAAAGCGAGACATGTAGTATGTCTAAAAGAGGGAGATCAACTAGAGGTCAAAATATTAGAAGAAAATTCTGTAAACACATGGAATTTTTTCTTGTTGAAGGGGGGTCATATTCTTATGATGATGAGAGCATATGCGACGTCGAGGTGCCCTTGAGGTACAAACATCTACGGAAACAATGGGTACTTAAGGAACTTCCTCCAATAAACACTAATTTTTGTGTCAACGAGAGGATATATCGCATAACACCATCGCCATTACATGGTTTGGGCCTATTTTGCATGGACGACATAAAGGTCTGTTACAAAAAAGTTACTGAATTGATGGAGTATGTCAAACCCTGTTACAGTTACAAAGATTGGATGCAACTGGTTCGAAATACACGAAGTATGCGTAGGTATGCACTGTCAACAAATTATATACAACTAAAAGATAAGGATCAAAATAAAGGAGTGGCTATGTACATTGACTGAAGACCAAAAGCATCAGGGAATATCCCAGGTTTTATATAAAGTACACGACCTGGGTCAACAAATAAGCAACCCAATTGCATATTCAAGGCACGCGAGAGAAACCGTGTATTCGTATGTGCAATAAAATCAATAATTGTAGAGGAAGAGTTCCTAATTGATTACAATTGGAATCGCTTAGTTACAAACATAGTTACTATGGGGGTGGTACATACTATGTACCATTTTACCCAACCTCCAATTAATGACTCCAATATACCATTTTATTCTTATGTTTTTTTCTCGTAAGTCTATTGGTTTCATTTCAGTAATATTTTTTTATATTTAATTTTTGTCATAGCGGGACATTGATCATACAGAGAAGGCTCTGGCCCAAAGCACAGATCGCTATGTATCTTTAGGTACTTCTACCCGACAGGTTTACCTCATTGTAATTGTACAAATTAGATACGAGCAAAATGTTTTATTATTATGTTTTTTTCATAAGTTTTTTGGGTTAATTTTGATAATGTTTTTAATATTCTTGTTGCAGTTGATTGATCGGGGAAATGCACCAATAGTAGAGGAGAGCATCCATAGTGAGGTGTAGTCAATATTTTTTGATGATAACATTGCTTATTCAGCAAACCCTCTCGATACGATAAAGAAGGTCCAAAAAAATGCAATGAAGAAATGGTTAAAAGTTGATGTTCATAGTGCCTCAAACAGATGAGATAAAAGAGAGGGTTAAAATATTGACTGAGAGATTACAAAACTTGCAAGTAAGTTGTCATGAGGTATTTAATTATAACATAAGTTCATTCATGGTTTTATATTTTGTACTCGTTTATGTCATGAACTAAAATATGTGTTGTTTTTACAGGGTTATTTGCCTCCTCATGATGCTCCTAGCCATGATCAAGGTACTGTAAGTGTTGCTCGAGGAGTAGGGGTTGGTCCATCCTAATCTTCCTACGCATACATCACATCATCTGACCCCATCATCCATGCCTATATTGTCGTCTGAAATGTCGGCAACACATACCATGCAGACATCCGTTAATGCAACCTCTGGCAGCGAACACATTCCAGAACATGTATCAGGACATGTACCTGGGGATGCAGAGGCCACTAGTACTGGTGATGTTTTAGCAGCATTTCTTGGATCTTCCCATATTACTAGTACGGGAACATTTCCGGTCACACTTGTGGTGACCGAGGATTTCATTCCCATAAAGATAGAGAGGGTCCTAGGTACTTTAAATTTTTTTAATTATTATTATATATAATCCAATTGAAATTTACTTATTGATTGCTCTTTTTAGACTATTGATTTGATGATCATTTTGTAGGAAATGATGTTTTTTATAAACATCTAAGTGATATTACATTGGAGCTCTTCGAGCCCACCATACGTACATGGTGGAATGCCCAAAATCAAGATTTAAAAGATGAGCTCATTAACCGTTTAGTTTGTGTTGTTTTGGTGATAAAACATTCAACCCGAACCAAGGTCCTTCATAGTGGTACCTATCTAAAGTATCTTTTGAGGGACCAATATAGGTCACATTTAGAAGAACAAAAGATACAGCGTCCCCATGATGATTCCAGAGAGGGAGTGCAGGCACGGTGTGGGATGAAGAAGAAGAATTTGAAAAGAAAAAGGAAAGACACCATAGAACCAAGGAGGTGTGATACTATCAACAGTGTAATTATATACTGATTACTCTTTCTTTTACATAATCTAATGTATTTCAAAATTTTCATAGGCTGCCCGACACATCGAAGGCAACAAAGGCAAGACTAGAAAAACACGGGAAGCACAAACTTGGCTCTAGTGGTTATATGAAATTAGCCACAGGAATTGTAAGTATCAATAAATGAAACATAGTATCAAATAATAAATTAGAAAATAATTTTGGTTTTATCACACCATAGAAACCAAAATTCATGATCTTATATGAAAAATGTAGGGCTCTAAATTCAACAAAGTTCCAACAGAAGATGACCTGAAGATTGCCTTCCAGTAAGGCTATGGAGCCATGGATGAACGCCTAAGAGTCTTGATTGGGCAAGCACAACCTTCCACTACATCCGACATGCAGGTAAATAAACTCAATAAAGTTTATTTAAAATTGAATACTTGTGCAATCTATTCAATATTAATTTCCACCATAAAGTAATTACATGCCTATTTGTTTTAAACATTCAAGCAATGATAATATTGCATATGACATTGGAATGCAGCCTGGTGAGGGTGGAGCAGAACATGTAGATGAAGGTCATGGTGTGCATCCCGGTACTTTAGAGCATGTAGAGCGTGATCAACATGTTGAGCATGATCAGGCTAGAGAAGATCAGGAATATGATGTGAGATTCATCGGGTAAAGAGGGACCACTCTAAAGTTCTTTTAAACATATTTAGCGGCAATTGGTGTAATTAATGTAACTTTGTGTTTCCAACTTTAGAGCATGTAGAAGCGTCATCAGCGTGTTGAGCATGGTCAGTCTAGAAGATTAGGAACATGATGTGGCCCCATCAGAGTAAAGAGGGACCACTCTCAAGTTCTCTTAAACATATTTAATTTCAATTGGTGTATTAATTAATGTAACCTTTCATGTTTCAAGCTTGGTCGAGGGATTTAGAGGGTGTTCAACATGTTGAGCATGAGTCTATAACAAAAGTTCAGGAACATGATGTGGACCCATCAGGTAAAGAGAACCACTCTAATGCTCTTTTAATTAATGAAATACTTGTAACAATAATAATAAAACATATCAGTTTAACATTTCTTTCTTATTGCAGTAGATCCCCCCTTGCAGCGGCGTCCACATCATGAGTAGACGACTAGGCGTACATTAAGATCACGAGCAAAGGGCAGCATAACTAAAGGCGAGATAGATATTGATTTAGAAAACGATACTCCACTTCAACTTTATGCTTAGCTTTAAAAAAGAAACAAAAAGTGGTGTAATCATATCATGACAACCATATTTTTGATAATATGCCGCTTGAAGAATGAATATTATATGTTAATGAATGAATGTGAATATGTTAATTAATGAATGCTATATGTTAATGAATGAATGTTATATGTTATTAATGGATGAATGAATGTTATATGTTATTAATGGATGAATGAATGAATGTTATATGTTATTAATGGATGAATGAATGAATGTTATATGTTATTAATGGATGAATGAATGATTAATGTTATATGATCGGGTATGGGGAATTGAGAGTGATGTGAGGGGGAGGGGCCAAATGAGCTTCCACCGTCACGTGGTTGGCCCTGTTCAATAGAGAATATTAAACTATTCTCGAAACAAAGAGAAGCTCAATAAGGTAATGCACTTTTCAATATAAGAAATGCATCGTTTGAAGCATCAAACCAATATGCAAAGATGAAAGAAAGTGATAACTTTTCACTATGGTGGCAGAAAAATGATTCTTTATACCCTGAATCCATGCTCTGCATCATAATTTGAAGTTGTTTCCATTCCAATGTTGAGTTTAGTTTTTTTTATGGCTTTGTATGAATACCACATTGTGTTGTGTGTGGATTTGGTTTCAAAGCTCTGTTTCTTCTATTTTTAGTGGTGACATAACTCTAAAATTTGACTTTTGTGCATAACAGGTTAGTGGAAAAATTGACAGCTCTGAAGGGTTTAGAGGCTCGATTGAGATAGATACAGGATATTTGGATCTTGTTGTTGATGGGAGGCTTTGACTTAACCATGAAATTTTGTACCATCTGTAGGTATGCAAAATTTTCTCTACTTACATTCATTCTTGATCATAAATGTTGTAAATGATATTAATGCTTCAAACTTAAGATTCGTTTCATTGTTATAATGATCAAAATGTTATACTTTGCTATACATTCAAGCATTCTCTTGCCCCCTACCCTTTGCTCTCTCCCCCCTCCTTTTAAGATTTTTCTTTGTCATAAAAGATTCACATTTCTGTCTCATTTACACAAATTTATCTGAAGCGCTAGGAGTGAATAAAGATATGTAAAAGATGATGGATTGAAAAGTGTCTTTTAGGCCTCCTTGTAGCATTAGAAAATAGGTCATTTGTTGCCTTTTGTGTTGGAGTCAAAACTTGTGGTTTTGAGGGTTTGTGGAGGATAGTATCAAGTGTCAAAAACCAACGAGTTCGGTCTGGTTTCAGTCATTAGAAGGATTTTATGTTGACTATCCCATTAGACAGGGCTACAAGGCCTAATATGGCAGTGATAGATGAAAGAGTGTTCCCAAGTGAGAAGTCTTGTTTGTTGGCTTAGTTTAGCCATGTTAAGAGATTTTGAGTCATTTCCAAGCCTCCTGATTGCATTTGGGTGTGTTGAGTTAAAATAGTGCTTAAGTTGCTCATTAGTTGTATGGTGTATTAAGGAGTCTATCTAAGAGTATTTGAGAACTCTTAAGAGATTGTCTTCCCCTGCCACTCTGCATCAATAATAAAATAAACATGGAAAATGATTGAATTAAATAATTTCCTAAGATTTGAATATGAAGGGATGCAACTTGCTTGATCTCTCACCGATGGTACATTTCAACGAATGTATTTTTTTTTTTTAAATTGCATTGTTTCGTCGAAATTTTGACAAACGCAACAGACGAATCACCGAAAAGGTCTGATGAAGTTGCTATAGCTGTGATGAAGACTTCATCGTAACTCCTTGTCAATTTCGTCGTAATTGCGATGAAGTATACCGACGAATCACAGAAAAGGTTCAACGAAGTTGCTTAGCTACAACAAAGACTTTGTCGTAACTCCTTGCCCTTTTCATCGCTATTTCGACGAATGTCACCGATGAACCACATAAAAGGTCCAAAAAAGTTGCTTAGCTGTGACGAAGGCTTTGTCGTAAATACTTGCCCATTTCGTCGAACTGGTGATGAACTTCTGGTGTTCTTTCGATGCCCATTTCGTTGATGTTCTGACGAACATCCGAGCCATTTTATGATGCCGACGACCAACGAAACTATGACATTATTTCGACGTTTAATTCGTCGTCGGACATGCGACGAAAAAATAACGGCAAAAATGTTTTCATCATTTCATCGCTACACTGAAAAAGATTTGTCGAACCACCAATGAATGTCCAGTGTGCATTAACTGCTTCCCCCACTTCGCCCATACCTTGCTCCATTCTGGCCTTCATCATCAAGAATTTCCTTTGCAAGCCATTCACAAGTGGTATAGGCAAAACCCTAGTCCACCATTCAATAGAATTAATAGCATTCTCCAGCTGCCCCATCGTATTGTCCCAGTCTCTCTTGTTAGATTGACATTCATTAATGACTGCACTGTAGGTCGCTGCATCATCCAGCTGGTGCCCAGCTACTATATCCCATGATGGCCTTAGTCCTTTGTAGTAGGGTGTTCATATTCAAATCGGAAACCTCAAACCAGATTGATGTCATCTTGCCCTCAGGAATCCTACTCTTTTCGTCCAGCTTCATTCTTCTTTGCTTCAGAGATGGATGATCCCTTTGTGTCCTTTAGCCTCTCCAGCCACCATCGTCCTGCCAGACTCAGCCTACATTCATCAAACACAAATGTGAGAATCCAATTATTGACAAAATTTCATCAAAGTGTTAGCTCAAAATCATGATAAAACCATTAAATTAGCCATTGAGCATCAACACTGAGAAGTTCGAGATTTCAAGATAACCGGGGAAAAACAATCTAGAAAGAATTTCAAAAAATTATGAACCAGGTGGATTCTCCTGATGAGGCACCAATGTCAACAATGGATCATCAAAATGAACACAAGCAACATACTATAGTGAAATTCATCAAGCTAAAGCAAGATATGTTTAAGCATTCATCATTAGATTCATCACTTTTATCCAATTTCTTAAATTCCACAAAGCATAACAGAGAATTCAGAAAAATCCGGTCAGACTAGAATTCTGCGAACGACTCAGAACTCTGCACTTCAAAAAATTAAAGGAAATTGGGAAAATTCGGCTAGAACAGAGAATTCTAAAGCATGAATAAGGTCTACCAATAGATCATTTGAATGAAGAAGGAATGCATATAACATTGTGAAATTCATCAAAGTAAGCATGGAATATCAAGCATTCATCACGTAAATCATTGTTGTGCCATCAATCTCAAGTAACTCGAAGCTTGGCAGAAAATCCAAAATCTGGCTGGACCGGAATTCCATGAAGAGCGCAAAAATCTGAACACCAGCACATGTATGGGAAACTGAAGGAATTCGGGAAAATCTAGCTGGGTAGGAAAATCCCAAGGTTGACAGAAAACCCAAAAATCGACAATCCAACACAAATTCGCTCAAATTGACCGAAGGTCATAAATTTGAGGACCTTGGGCACAAAAATCGTTTAACACGAACCTCCTATAGATCTTCTTTGAATCCTAGGCTCAATCAAAAATAGATCAAGACAAAATGGGGACGCCCTAGGTATGAAACCCTAGATTTTAACCATGAACGCACAGGGCAAGCCATGAAATGCTCAAACACACAGGAATTCGAACTTCAAGCAAGACCATAACGTTTTAAAGCGCAACAAGATTGAACATCTCAACTCAGGAGAACGCAAGTGATAAAGAAAAATGGCATAAAGCTCCAAAAATTGACCAAACTCGGAAACCTGATGGCCAGACGGAAATCCAGAAAAATGCGACCCAAGCGGAATTCTGCGAAGGCCAAAAATCTCTGAACTGCAGTGTAAAACAGGCCGAGCCAAACTTCGAGCACAATCTGAGAAAACAGAGGGAAGGAGGAAAAACTAGGAAAATCTGACTGGGGTGGACAATCCTGAACTGACTCAAAAACTCGAAGAACAGCATTGAAACTGGAGTTTGAAAGAAGACTGGGAAAATCCAGACGGACCGGAAAATCCCAAACCAGGGTAAAAACCTGAACTTCGCCCAAAACATAAGATTTTCAATATGCAACTTGGGGAAAACACTTGGGCAAGAAAATTAAACATATTAAGCATATGCCAAGGCAAAGAAAAACCTCAAAATCAAAGGGGGAAAAACATAAAGAGCGAAAGCAAAAGAGGGTCCTATTTTAATCAAATTTAAAATGGGGTGGTTATGCAAGGAATAACAAGTCTCCTCCATGCATCCAAGTCTGTGAATCCCTCATAGTGCAATATCGCTCTAGCCTTTGTCCCCCACACCCATGCTATTGGTGCTCTGTCATCCTCCACTCCTCTCACCACAAATGGTTTGACAATCTTGATATGTTCCCAGGCCCATACCTATAGCAGTGTCATGTGTGTTACGCTTAGTACCTCCCGATAGCATATCACATGCATATCCCTGTACAGCTGTGACAACAGACAAGTCCACCATGCAAACTACCCCTCTCGTCCCTTGATAATATGTCGAATCACCTCCACAAACCTAAAATGCAGGAACCGACCGCTCCTCTCTGGAATCAAGATCCCGCTGATCAATCCTACTAGATATAGGGATAATGGTGACACCCTATAGGAGACATCTAGCTACTACCGCTGAATCAGTAGCTCATCTCCGCTGAACATGACCCGTACAGACTCATCCACTGCCACTCAGAATCCTCCAAACATCCTCTAAGGTCACTATCATCTCCCCTATCGGCAGATGAAATTTCAATGTACCTGAGGCCTAGCACTCTATCAATGTTGTCAACATGGCCCTGTGGGCCTTAATAGTTGGGTAGGATAACATGTGTAAAAATCCTACCTGTGCTAGTGCCTCATGATCCACACTATTTGTGGTTGCTATGCAAATCTTCAACACCTTGAACCGCCGCTCAGGCATCCGCAGTCTGTCAAAGTCCTGCATCCATGTCCCACCAACTGTGTTATTCATTTCTTCCTTGTTTGTCTTTCTTTTTTCCCTTTTCTTTCCTTTTCCCCTGTCCCGGGTCTCCTTTCATGTCTTTTCTTTTTCCCTTTTCTTTTCCTTCTTCCTCGCCTTGTTTGTCCTACCTGGATTGGGGCGGACTCGCCCGGCTACGAGCAGACCCGCCCCAGACATGGGCCTTGTCCACGGGCAGACCTGCACATGCAGGGGTGGACCCACCCTCGTGCACAGGTGGACCCGCCCGAGCATGGGCGGACCCACCCCTATGCATGGGCGAACCCGCCCCGTGCACAAGAAGACCCATGTGCGCGAGGGTGGACCCACCCCCATGTGCGAGCGAACCCGTCCCCCTGTGTGGGTGAACCCGCTCGGGCACAGGCGGACCCGCCTTGACCGCAAGCAGGTGAACCCGTCATTCGTGGGGATGGGTACGCCCCTCTGTAGCGGGGCCTGACCAAATTTCTCTCCCCCCCTTTTTTTTCCTTTTTTTTCCCCTTGGGTGAACCCGCCCTCTTCTGGGGTAGGCACCAAACCCTCCCATTTTCCCACTCCACCTAATAAGCCATTCTACCCACCCCTTCGACGACCTCTAATTTTTGCCGACTACCCATTTTTCTAACCTACCCCCCCACCCAAACCCATATTATTAAATTTTATTAAACTCAAAGAAAATGATAAAAATCACAAAGTTGGGTTTGGGGCTAACCTAGCGTGGAACAACGCACTCACTGAAGAACTGTCACACCTCGTTTGCCTGGTGGATAATGTTGGTGTCGTAATCGTTCGACATTGTGCCCCCTAGTCCTCTCCCTCTCTTCTCCTCGCTCTCTTCCTCAACTAACAGTTGTTCAAATGAGGAGAGGTAATTCATAAAATTACCTTATATAACTTTCCCCCCCTTTTTACCCTTTTTAAATGAAGGGCATTTTTTACCTTTTATTTAAAAAATTCTTCCTCCAACTAATTCTTTCACCCTCTATCTTCTCGGGGCTGCTATTTGCAAACTGTGCATGCGTTTTCCTTCATTCAAAAGCCAATCTTCTAATTTTTTCATGCTCTTTCCAATGACATATACCACTTTATACTTTCGAGAAGTCACCTGGGACCCCTTTTCCTTCCAATCTGTCTCCTCGAGGGGGCATACCCTACCATTCTCATGCATTCCTCCGTCATGGGCCTTCTCTCGCGAGACTGGGGCATCCCCTTTCATTTCCCTCCATTTGGGAAGCTCACGCAACCTCCCCTATGCTGGGGCATCTCTTTTCTAGTCTCTTCTTCTATAGAGTCATCTGCATTTTCTTTTCTTCGAAACCCTATTATCCTAATAGCATTTCAAAGAGGGGAAAAATGTAGACATCCAAATTTGACCACTTCCATAGGGTCAAACTTGTCTCCTTATTCATCCCTTTACTCATCTATTTCATCCTCTTCATCGATATTAATTAAATCACTCATTTAATTAATATTTCATTGTCTGTATAAGGTTCCTAAAGTATTTAATTCAATAATTAAATAATTTTACCTTTTACTTCTTTCCTCTCTAAATTAAATAAATACATCAGTTTATTTAATTTAGTCATGTGTGACCTCTTTGAATTTAAGTCAATTTTTAATTCCTTTTTTTCTCTCTCATTGTCACATCCTCCATAACCCCCTTCTAATCTGGATTAATTTAATTTATTCTGGATTAGGATGTGCCCACATTAATTTAAAATTAATGTCACATCCTTACATCTTCCAATTTCTTCTTAATCTTTTATTAATCTTCCTAATCATGTGTTTGCACAATCTAATCAAAGTCATTTGACATATTTAGGATGCTTTTTTATTCAACCTTTTCATTTGCCTTTCTTAGCATTGACCCTCTTTTCCATGTGAATTTAAAATTCACATTTATTCCTCCTAGAATCTCCTTTTCCCATGCATCTTCTAGAATCTTTTGACTTGTCACATCAAGTCACATGTGGACAAGTGCTTCCCTTGTTAGAACCTTGTCTTGTCGATGAGATTCTTGCAAGTATGTGAATTTTTAATTTACATTTATTTCTCCAACTACTTTCTCAATCCCCATGGAGATTTTTGAGGAATTCTAAAATTCCTCAAAAGTCACTTTCATTTCCACTTGGGGACAAGAAGTTCATTTTTTAGGAAATCTTCTCATCCCCCAAGATACTTGCAAAGTACTTGTCCTTCCACATCATGTACCCTCCTTCCATCTCATTTACACATCACCATTTCTAACCCACTTCACATTCCACTTGTCAAGATGTGAGGGCCTGTGAGTTCTCAACTCACCATAGCCCTTCATTTTGGCCTTGTTGGTTTAATCTCAACCATTAAATTCTTTAGAGAGTTCAAATTATTCTATAAATACCCCCTCTTTTCTCTCATTTAGGGGGTTCATGATTTTGCTACCAAACTCCTGCCAATTTGACATTTGAGCCATACTTAGCCAATTTTCACCTTTGCCTTCACCATAGCACTTGCATCCCATACTCATCTACTTTCAACCATATTTGCATCCCATCTCACGTCTTTTTCCATCAAGAGGAGCATACACAACATCAAAGATCAAAGGGCTAACCAAAGGAGCAACTTAGCAAGGTATAATTGTTTCATCTACGTTTGTTAAGTTAAAGTTTTTTCCCAATCTTGAGGTGTTAGGTGTTTGTTTTTGTTTCTTGCATTTTTGTTATTGTTGTAAGTTTTAGGACAAATTTTTTCACCTGATCACACCCTTAAACCCTAAAACCCTAAAACCATCAACCCTCTCCCCCCCTCTCTCTCTCTCTCTCTCTCTCTCTCTCT